>RJWM01004773.1:0-98098 GCA_004363535.1 Dasyprocta punctata
TATCTATCTATGCTAGTTGGCTAGGGCAGGTGCCAATCAGTGGACTAATTTAGTAGTCACACACCCTTAATACCAGAATCACACAATCTAGATCTAGTCACTGCTGAAAAAGCCCCACTGATGATCACATGAGGTTTTAGGGGGACATCTAGACACAAATCATAACAGCCTCTGACACCAGAGAAGAAAGCCTTACGTTATCTTCTATTCAATCACTTTTCTGCCTGATTTTAATCTCTAAATGTAAGGCAGTCACATATCTCAGGGTGCCATGCACACAGAAGGTTCTTAGCTGACCCTGTACATTGTTAAAATCACAGAGGACCCTGCACTATCTTCAGATGATAAAAATTGTCATCATTTCTGTTTATTAAAGTATTATTAGCTTAAATTGCTATAAAGATAAATTTATAATGCCAAAAAATGTATGTTCCTTGTGACAAACCACAGTATATCTTCATTGACTCTGTCTTCAAGGAAAGTTTTTAAGACACTTTGTTTTATCTGAGGTGATGATGGGTAGGATACAGAGAACTAAACATAAGAAGCAAGCCTGCTTTGGCGAGAATCAACAGCAGAAAATATGAATAAGTTCTGGATTCAGTGTTGTGAAAGCGGGGCAAGAGAGCAAAAGTATGAGAAGGGTAACACTGCAGTACAGGACTCATTGTCTACAGTTAATTATTATTTTTACCTTATTTCTTCCCTATTAATTTTATCATACTGTCATGTATTCAACTATTATAGGGTAGTAGCACACAGCTTTAGTGTAGGATCCAGTATGTACTACCTGTGCAACTTTGGGCAAGATTCTTCACTTCTCTAGGCCTCACTTTCTTTCTCTGTTAAAATGGGGTAATAACCGTAGAGGCTCTCTATATAATTCTCCTAGAAGAGTGATTGGTGTTTTATCCTACTTCAGGACTATTATCACAAAGGTAGAATACAGATAAGATTAAACCTGACCTCAGTTGTAGATGAAAATTAATTAATTCATCTTCTATAATAACAGCATTGCCATTACTATCATTTTCTTTTAATTTTTTTCTACTGAAAGATTTTTATGTTAATATGCTTTCTCTTTGAATTTTTAACATTCATTGTTTACTTTCACACATACCAATAACTATGTCTCAAAAAACATATGCACAGGAAAAGTGACAGTTCAGTTTGAATTTAATTGCAAGAAAATTAGAGTAACCAGTGGGTAAAAAACCTGTTTAATGGAATTCACTATTTGAAGGGAATTGTATTTCTGTTAATATAATATGCTGTCATATAATCATTATTATATATTGCCTTACCCTAATATAATTTATACATACTTGATGAAGAAGAGAGGAGATGAAATAGACCATTTTAAATTGGTGATTTAGAAGTAATCACATCTCACGAACAGAATGATGCTCGTATTTCATAAGGAGCATAATATGAAGCTATGATTTTTTAAGTGAAAGATTTGAGCAAGTTGTGTGATTTAAATTGTACAAAGCATATTTAGCACCACTGACAAAAAACCGAGGTGAAAGACCTGCTGGGTCATGAATGTGTTTTTTCAACCAGGTACCATGGAGACAGGCACCATAGAAACAGGTAAACCTTGAATTTTACATTTTTATTCCTTAAACTTACACAATTGCTTTGGTTTTTATCATAAATCTCTGCAGGGAATATGAGATAATTATGCAAATAATTTAAACTTCTAAAGTCACACTTCTTTTTTTCTATAATGAATATTACTTTTTGTTCAATTTAAGGACAGTTCCTTGAAGAAGATGCAGGAGCCTGATGTTAAAATCAGGTGGTTTCTGTTGATTGGTCTTTAGGGACTGGAATGATGAAGGAGGCTCAAAATAAATAAATTGTAGCATTTAATGTGTCTCATTTCCCTCTTGAAGACCATATTGAAGGTAGAGAGTGCCTTTAAAACTTTCAAAAAGCCATATTTTTCTCCTGCAGTAATACAAGATGAAGTTATCAAACACACACACACACACACACACACACACAAAAGATCAAACCTACCTCTTGAATAATCAAAAAATAGTAAAAGAAATTTTTATTTTATTTTCATGATATTAAGAATTAAATTTTGGAAATGTTAGGGAAAGATGATAATCCACAGAATGTATTTGTGGATTACCAATTCATTTAATTAACTAATATATCTGATTTCCTAAGCATTCTTCATGTTTCCTTAGCTTCTGCATTTAGTCAGCTAACACCCTAGCTCTCTATGGAATAGGCCTGAGATTCCCTTTGGTTCTACTTTTTGATCAAACTAATCAAGTGCTGCACCTACTCTCTAAGATTTACTCGCCTTTGAACCTCTGCTGACTGTGTCTTTGTTGGAGCCGTTGAAGCTGAATACACATGCAGGTCTGTGGCATGGCCTGGGCATGACTGAACTGAGAACAAAGAGACGCCTCAAAGAGCAAAATAGATCACAGTTGAGGACAATTCCAATCCCAATTAATTAATAAGAGATTGTAGCTTCAGGCTCCACGACTACAGTAAAAATCACCTGGAGACTTTCTTCTGGGATAGTTCTCCTTATTAACATAGTCTGTTACTTGGAGGGGTTCTTGAACCCATCCCAAAGTCCTGCTCAGGTTTTCTGTGTTTTCCACTCTAACTACTTCCTTGTTTGAATGCTAAATAAGTACAGGCTACCCAGAGACATTCCCTGCCTTAGCCAGCAGAGTCAAGAACTCTGCAGAGGGTTTTGATCCTCCTAGAGCCCTAAAATCATACCACTTGTCTCATTTATTTAAGCCTTCATTGTATACTCATTTGGGAGATTGGGGATCTAGGATAAGTCCCTGATATGCCTTCACAGAGAAGTCTGGTTGGAAGTCACCATCAAAATGTGTTTAGAATCATCCCCCCCCCCCTTAACTGCTTCTCCATCTCAAGGATGAGGGGTGTATGTAATCACTTTAAGTTCATCCTGGTAGAAGGCTACTGAAAAGTAGCAGAGTTTAATCTACTTTAAGAGTTATGACCTTAGTTTTGCTCCAACACAAATATATATTCTTAATGTCCCTTGGTCTCATAAAGCTATTATGCTGTAGTATAAAATGATAATGATTCTACACCTCTTCCCAGCCCTTGATCTTTCTTCATTGCCACATCATCCCAGTTCCCTTGAATTGTCTTTCTGTGTGAGATGTCAGGAAGTATATCTTTATACATGACCCTAGCCATGTCATGATTTCTTCTCATTTACATGCAAGGAATCCACTCAGATTATAACCATTTCTCTGAAGCTAGTTGGCCATGGGTCACTGAATCTTTTCCTTTAAAATATCTGCTTTGTTTGCATTGAAGGAAAAGAATTAATTGTGCTGAGAGTTCCTTTATTTGGAAGCTGTTTGCTTGATGTATGTTTTCTAATCTACTTAGAGAAGGACTTATACCTTTGTTTAAAATCTCGTGGGATTTCCCCTGAATGAAGTATAATGGAATTAGCCCATGGAAAGTTTGTGAGAAGATTTTATCATCAGTTTTCAATCTCTGACCCATAAAGGTTATGAAGCTATAAGTATGTGTCTTCATTTTGCTGCCACACTCGAGTGTTCCTACAGAAGGCCAGCTAGTCTGTCCTTGTTCCCTCTCATCACCAAACAAGCTCTTAGGTCTGAGACCCAGAGATACCTGAATTAAGATTCCCATTTTCTGGGAAAAAACTAAAAGAAAGCAGTATATGGAGTGTTCAGTTTTTCTCAGTCACATACTTAATAGGAAGGAAAAAGATATATGAAATCATTTGACTTTATCTCTTTCTAATGTGAAATTTTTGTCTCTATGAGATGTAAAGAAGAGAAATGGTCAATCTCCAATCAGAAAAGTACCTAATTTTCCAAGAATAATCTCTTTATGTTCTTCCATCTAGTATGCCATTAGTTTATCTCCCTTCCCTGTATCAGTTAATTATCTCTAAAATAATCTTCCTTCCATTAATCTCTACCTGCACAAGGAACAGAATGAAAATGTTCCTTTTCTCTATTGATTCTAAAACCAATCATAATGGATAAAACAAATGTCACAAATGAAGCTAGGAAATAGAAAAAATCACATAAGCACATATCACAAAATTAAAAGAACAATACCAGATCCAAAAGGACAGTACTAAAGTCAGATACACACTTTGTAGAGTTCTGGCAAAGTCTCCACTGCGGTAGACACTATTGTCTGCTCCATGATCACTCTTTCTGATAACTCTGTCCCTAGGCATATCCCTGCTCCTGACAACTGTTCCTAGGTTTAATATAACTTTAGAGGTTAATTATGATTAGTAATTGCAAATTATAATAATTTGTCCTGGTTTGAGATTGCAAAGTGACACTTCTAGACAATGAATATGATTGTGTGCTTTTGGAAAAGCTTTGTTCACCTTGAAAAGGAATACAAATAAGGGTGATCACTTTAGTGCCCCTGAATATTATTATCTGCACATGACTCTTGGAACTATGATAACTGTCTTGGACACCATGGAAGACATCAGCCTGAGGCAAGAACAAATGTGCCAAATTTGGCAGTCAAGAAAGCTGTCTGGTTATTAGGAAAGTTTCTGTTCTACTGAATAGTCAGACTGAAGATGACTACCTTCTGACACTTCAAACATTATAGAGGACAACGGAAGTCCAGATGCTTTTATACTATCAAATGTGCAGCTAAGATCATCCTGTCATAGTGAGGCCCTCAAAATGTAGGGCATATTTCTGATGGACATGCCACTCCTTTATTAGATGATACAATCTGTGGAGAAGATAAGGTCTATAAGAATCTATGGAAGCAGCTTTTAGCTCTCAAAACCAAATGGGTGGGGGGAGGTTTTGAAAAATGGTTGGGTGCATATAATCCATCTCTTCAGATATAGCATTAACAGTAAACAAATATAGTAGCTAGGATTTTACATCAAAAGACAAATGTCTAAAAATTTGAGAACATATGAATGATATAACAATTAGCAAACTCTTGAAGGTGCAGGCAGTGAAAAGAAATAAAATTAGACTGTTTCTAGTGTTTTATGTGAGAAATAACATGATTCTGCTTAAGCAGGTAAATCAAACAATGGATGTTTAAATGTGTTATCTTGAGATATAAAGAAATTTATAAGAAAAATTTAAATTAAGAACATAACCCAAATCAGGAGATAAAGAGAAGTACAAGATATGAATGTTTTAGTTTATGCATTGCATAGAGGGATCAATCAATTTTCACTTAGTAAAAATGCAAAAATAAGCGAGATTATCATTAAAATTTTTAAAGATTAGCACTACAAGGTCACAGAATGAAATATGTATTCTCCTCAAACTATAAATTGGGAAGCACACTAAAACAAATATAGATAAATCATATATAAAACTTAAGTAACTTTGAAAGCAATAACTGAATCGTAGCAAAAATAAGAACAAACATATCTGTTACATCAGTAAATGTAAATATTGTGAATTGAAGTATTAAAAGAAAGACTATCAGATTTAGGGAAACCTCAAGACCTCAGGAAGCTAATGAGGAGCTGTCCAATTGTAAGTGGAGAGAATGCTATTATCTGTCCTCAGCTGCAAATTGCAAAAACTGCAAATTTTTGTTATTTTCCAAAGGAAAGTTGCTTGCTTGTCCTTAGAATCTCACAAAGTCTTTTATGAAAGCATTTTCTTTAGCTTAAGGTTCCAATCCTTTCTGAGATTACCAGAACTCCACTTCAAACTGGTTTAAAGAGATGACATGCCATATCCCTCTATTGTTTTGATTTGACCATTTTTTCCTGGTGAATCAAACATTACTATATCTTTATTTATATGTTCAAACAAAGGTCTTTGTACACGTCAATTCTGAGAGACACCAGCTGCTCGTTATATTCAAGAACATCAAAACTTTGTTTTAGAAATTGGCCAATTGAGACACTCAGATGCTAACATGACGGGAAACTTTCACATTAACCTAATCACCTATTTACTAGCAATGATCTAGTTCCTGATACTGAAAAGGTAAATCTGTCTTGACAATATTGTGGGTGACATAGTATAGACTGTAAGATTTGTGATTGGGCTCAAAAATTGCGCATCAGAATATAAATGAATTTCAATGCATTCAGATGAACACATCCCCTTCAATATTTCAATAGATTCTAGCAAATGAAGTTTTAAAAATACTTCTAAGGAATAAAGCAGGTTGACTACTTATGAAAAATGTTTAAAAACTCATTGTATTTTTGAAATTGGTACATTGTGTATCAACAGGTCAAATTTCACTTCACTCTACTAAAGCAAGCAGTTCCTTACCTTAGTGGAGAATTCCTCAAGATGATACAATCTAGTGCTGGGTATGTTGTAATTTGTAAGCAACAATGGTTACCATGTCAAAATTTTGAAAATGATTTACTAATAGTCAGAACAGACTCAAGGCTATCTGCATAACATCACTCTGCATAGCATTTTGATATACCTCATTGAACTTGAAATAAAGAGATTTTAATTAATTACTCTTCTGAGAATTGCAACTATATCCATGTGTACTCCAGAATATGTGTGTGTGTATATATATATGTGTATATATATATATGAATATATGTATATGTATATGTATATATATGTACATATATATGAATAATCTAAAAGAAGGACTTGCAAAGCCAATGAAAATAAATAGTGTAGGAGATTATAAGGAAAAATGAGACACTGTCCAAAGAAGGCTTACACTTCTCTAAAAGTTTAAAGTCTAAAGACGCTATACTTTTTTAAAAAATTTTTTTAAAAAGCAATAAAGAAAGGTAGAAAGAAAGAAAGAAAGAAAGAAAGAAAAAGTTAGCACTTGAGAAAACTATCATGACCAATGCATAAATCCTCTTCTTTTGTTTATTCAAGTAACTGTCCTGACTCACCTCATGAGGCATAAAATCTGTGGAATTTTTATTCCCTAGGACATGGAATATGAACCCTGAATATGCAAGGACTGCAGTCTTTCATAACCAGTTATACTTTTACTGATTTTCATGTGTTACTCAAGCCTTGTTAAGAGAGGTGAAAAGTCTGCCAAAGCAAATAAAAAGATACATATATTGCCATCTGAATTCTATGTTATGTAGGTTACACCTACTGAAGGAATTCCAAATTGGTTGTTTTCAAGAAGCCAGAAGGAATGTACATATTGAACGATATGTATTCTCAAAGGACAAATAATGTTCTCTTTACTAATTGCTGTTTCTTCCTTCACAGAACTTTATCCATCTTTTGGTTAATAAGTACAATGCATGCTATATTTATCAATGTAAAAGTGTAACATTAGTATTGCAGGTGATAGCTAAATGTGACCACACTTTGACTTGTACTTTGTCAGCCCTATAAATGACAATGAAATAGTTTAGGTTTTATTAAAGTTTTCCTTTTTTTATTATTTTAAAAAGCAAAACGGGAATAAAAAGGGATAGAAATGATATAGAATTTCACAAAAAAAAGAGCAGGAAATCAACACTAGTTAATATATTGCGTATTGTTATCTTAGAAGTAGTTGCTCAGGTTACAAGATTTAGGCACAAAAATAATCAATCAAACAATGACATCACAAACTGTTCTTTTTGATTAGCTAACAGAGGTTGATAGTATAGTTATAAGTTTTCCTTTTATAATTTACTTAAAAACTAGTTAATATTTTCTAATTGTAATCTCTTAATATTTCACTGAAAATAATTTAAATTTCTGCATATGATAAAGCTGAATCCCTTACTTTGAGTATTCTTCAGCACTTCATAGATGATTAAGGGTCCATGTTTACCATAAATCTTTAGAAACCAATCTGAGTTGGTGATCACCCATTATCTGTCCTATTATTTTCATCTACTCTTTTTACTCATACATTTGCTATTTAATATGAATCATATTTTATATGAGATTTCAGATATTTTAAAACATTGGCAATGACTTTTTCTTCAAGTATTTAAGGATCTAAAGAACCTCAACTATATTTCTGCTTTTGAAAATCTGACACTGGTATGTTTCTTAGACTTGGGCATATATTTTCCTTGGATCCTAATAGCTAATTTTTTCTAGATAAAATAAAAAATTACTCATGATTAAGCACCAAGTTCAACTTCATTTCTATAACTAAAAGTGATAAAATCAACTATAAAATCAGCTCAATATTTTGCAAAAGAATCAGACCAAGTTGCAAACAAACTTGGTTGAATATAATAAATAATGACTTTTGAAAATAAGTAATGTATATGTCTGTTTCACTAATTAAATTCAGACAAAACTAACAAATTGTCCCATAAAGAATACCTTACACTCAAAAGTGTTCATTAGTTTAAGTGCCAAAACACTGTTGGAGGTGACATCCTAGGCCTGGTATGAACTTCAAAATTATAACTAAAGACCTGGACTTTGTCTTTCCTCTTGTTTTGGCTTCCACAATTTGTAGGCTCTGGTTTCATCCCTGGGCGGTTGTTGCATGGCTCATGCATAGGCTGCTCCAAGCAAACAGGGGCAGTACAAATGCAAAGGATTGAATAGAGAGCATGAGCCAAGATTGCTCCCTTTGTGAAGTCTTCCTACAGGTTTCACCCTCCCAAGGACTTCTGCTCATACCTCATTGACTGGAACTGAGTCACATGACCACTTCAACCTAAAGTGTTGTGGAAAACAGAATCCATCTATTTAATCTATTTGACATACATAGTCTAAAGAAACATGAAGATCTGATGGTAATGAGGGAGAAAAATGACAGCAATCAGTACCTGCCATAATTCCTGCAGCACTGAAGGCACACAATAAGCTGATAATATACATGAATGCCTGCATGAATCAAAATGTTTTCAGTTTTATTGATATATTTCATTGAAAAATGTTATTTGTAAAATTTACTCATTCCTACAATGGTAAAAATAACTTTAATAACTAAATGTTTCTAAAATGTAAGAAAACACATAGTAACTAATTTCATGGCGTTTTTTAATGTTTACACCATAAACATTAATTTTTCTTAAAATATTAAATGAAATACTTTAACATAAATATCAGATATAAGGGAAAAATGAAGAGCAAATCATTCTTTCATTTTATATGAAATTTTATGAAACTGTTAAAAAATCTAAAATACAAATCCATCTGCTGATATAATAATTAAACCTAAATAATAAATTGCAGCCTTATTAACTGAGCCCATCTGTATGTCTGGAATTTTATATACTTTAGTTCATCATCTACACAGTCCATATTTTTACCCATGTTTTCTAGATCATGAAGCTAAGGCAAGTAGTCAGTCGTTCGTCCAAAATCATACAATTAAATAGTAGAGCTAGAATTTAAACTCAGGCTGTTTGGACACAGAGCCTACACTTAACTACTATGCCCCAGGGATTAAACCTAAAATGCTACAGCTTTCATTTTTCAGTTATCTCCATGCTTTTTGAGCAGTAAGCACACAGTAGGAGGGTTTAAAATAAATCATTTTTAAATATGTAAAAATGCATTCACATTCCAGGAATATGCTTGTTTAGTCTGAACTGTCAAAATAGTAATTAAAATACAGAAGGTATTGTTAGACAATAGAATGAAATATAAAGAAGGCACATGATATTCCAACATTTAAATTTAAATATCATGACAGAAATTCATGAAAAAAATACTGACATAATGCACTTGTAAAAGTAATTATATTATCTGCCAAAAATTATGTGTATCCAAGTGTTTTCAAAATTCATCTCTATATAAGTGGTATAGATTTTCATTAAAATCCAATGGCTATATATATTTAATATACCCATGCAAGTCATGCAGATGTGAATACAAAAGATTAGATAATTTTATCAATAGAAATTAAAACTCCATAAATTTGCTGAGAACTGACTTGCTTGCATTACAAGGATCAAAAGTCACAATTTTTCTCCTCAGTATCATTACAGTGTACTGGATGCAAAACCATCAATAAATAATTGCAACAACTTACAGACTGTGATCAAGACACCCACCCTCTTACGAAGTTACAGAGAAGATCGAAGGTCAAACTGAGGGAATCAGAGATGGTTCCATGAAAAATACAGCGTTTTGCATTAATCTAGCGGAAGACCAAGATGTTGAAAATGTACACCAGAGAGACGGGACTTAATAAGTAAGGCCCTGAGACTACAATCAGTATGTTGTGTGGGGAAGCCTCCACAGCTCTAAGTTGATTAACAAGAAGAAAGAGGGAATGAGATGGGAGAAAGCATTGGGAATATTGAAAGAGTCTTGCTGATGAACTTACGTTTTTTTTATTTAGGGAATGATAAATTATAACTGTGGTTCAATAATTCATTATCATATTTCTGATTTTAGAATGTAGTAGGCAAATGTAATTGTTAATTGTAATATGTCAGTTCGATTGGATTAAAATGCCCAGATTAGTGAATGCACAGTTCTGAGTGTATCAGGGTGAGCTAAGAAGGTATGATTTTGGCTACTATATGTGGTTCCTGGACCCTTTCCTCTCTGGCACTGTGTCCCTGCTCTGCCTTTGAGTTGCCATGAAATAAATAGCCTTTTTCTACCAAAGCCTCTCACCATGATGATTGTATATTTTAGCCAGCAAATCATGAACTGAATGCCCTGAAATTATGAGCTGAACAAACCCTGTCCACGTGTAGTTTGTAGGTGCTGAGTATTGTGTCCCAGTAAAGGGAAAGTCAATTAACACAGAAAATTGGTATCAACAGTGGAGCAATTTCTGTGATTGTATCTACCTATGTAGTTCAAAAGTATTGTTGTTTGAAAGAGGAATTGGCGGCTTGGCGATGCAGCCTATAGAACCCCTAGAAGGTTAGAATTTGAGAGTGAAGTATGATTCTGCTCAGATTTCAGAAGACTGGAATGGTGATAGGAATATAGACAGTAAAGACTAGGCTCAAAAGGAATCACTTGGGAAAAAATGACTCCACTGGCAAGTGGACAAAAGCCCATGTGTATTACACTCTGGCAAAAAATTCTACATTTTGCATATATCCTAAGACATTGTGAAAGACTGAGATTAAGAATTATAGAGAATAAGACTGAGATTAAAAATTGATCTAGTGAAAGAAATTTCAAGGCAACCCAATGTTCAAGATATGGTATTGGTAGTGCTGGATTCTTTTAGCCAGTTTTACATTGACTGGTAGGAAAAATCAGCAGAGCAACTTTAAAATTTTAAATTTGGATCCAAAAGGAGCCATGCATAAAGTTTGCACCAAAGGAGATACGATTATTGAAGAGATTAAAACCATTAAAAAGAAACCAAGTATTTTGTACAAGGATAAGAAGATGACTTGAGGGAATCTCAGAAATAAGCAAGACCCCTTCCATCACAGGTTTGAGGATGAAAAAATTTAATTCTTTCATTTGAGAAGAGAGTTCCTGGGACCTCTGCTCAAGAAAAGACTGCTAGAGAATTGATTCACCCATTCAGGCACTCAGAGGCTTCTGCAGATGGTCCTAGCAGACAAGACTAAAGTACCCACTGATAGCAAAGCTTGGTGTCATTCATGTAACACTAGTTTCATTAGCATGCAAAATGCTATAGTGTTGGGGTCACAGAGGCTTCCAGCTATATTTCAAAGGAAGGCCTGGGAGGTCAGGCAGGGAGCCCCTGAAGAGGCAATATATGAAGCTGTGAAAATGAAGCTAAAAGTACAATGGAGATTCAGAAATTTAAAAAGTCAGAGATGCCAGGAATATAAACATCTGCCAAGAAAAACTGCTGGTTCTAAACAGAAACAGCCCAAAAAAGAAGTCATCTGGGCTGCAATTAACAAGGCTGTGGTTTAGTTCCTCCAACTCCCGCAAACTCTCTAGAACTTACATCTCACCACCAAGTGCCTAGAATGTGAGATAAGGAGTTATACGACTTAATGTTTGCCCTGCTGGGCTTCCATTTTGCTTTGGTCTCATTCTTTTCTATTCCCCTGTTCCTCCATTTGGGAATGTGAGTATTTGCTCTATGCCACTGTACCTTGTCTTCCATTTTTACAGGTTCATACCTGAGAGCTTATGTCAAGTCTCAGAAGAGACTTGGACTTGGACTTTTGAACATGCTGAAATGTTAAGTCTTTCATAAAGAATCATTATGTTTTGGTTGCACACATGATAATGGTATTGTTAATTGGAATTGACTTATTATTTTCTTTACTTGGTAAACAATATAATTTAAAAAGATGTGTTTGGAGTTCAAGATGTGAAACACTACATTATGACCATTAACAGTACATAATATACCAGTTTCATTGGATTAAGAAATTCTAATAGAATAACAAAGCACACTTTAATGTATATTTCAATGGGTCATGGAGGCAGTATCATGGTTACTATATATGATTCCTGTCCATTCTGTTCTCTGACACTGTTTCTCTGTTCTTCTTCCCATGTGACCTTAGTAGCATTCCATGTCCATGTCTTCTACCATGTTTCTGCCTTGCAACCAGAAGACCACAGAATGAATCCCTTAAAACTGTGAACCAAATTAAGCCCCACTTCCTTCAAGTTGTGATGTCAGTTATTATGTTTCAGTGACAGGAAATTTGACTAATATAGCAAGTCACTTAACTCCTTAAAGCCTTTATATATAACATTTGTTGGAAGACTGTTAAAGGAGATTATTCATAGGATACTTTTTGAATGGACGGTTTGGAAAAATCATTTAAGCAAGAAAATGATACGCATCTATATGCTGTCCTTAAATGTTAAAACCAGACAGAGATTTATGTTGCTAGGTCTTTCATTTTCATGCTGTTTAATAGGAAACCTTATATGTAGGGAGTCATTGAAGCTGGAGGTTGATCACATGTGTGGGGCTAAAGCAAGACCAGCCCTGAAAACACAGAGAGTTCAAAACAAGCCAGGTAAACAAGCTGTTCCAGCACCAAGAGGGTAAGGGGCCCAGGCCAGCCAGACAAACAAGCCGCTAGGAAGTGGGGTTAAAATTAACATCCTTCTTGGGAGTATATAAATAAATGTGTTACAGTGGTTGAGCACTACCTTTCCTCCCATCAGGAGGATAAGTGATCCACCTGATCCCAGCATTGTCTTTTCTTTATTTTTCTCATCCTCTCGCGGTCCTTCACCCAGAAACCTCAGGAACCTCATGGGTCACAGCACTTATATAAACCAAAGGTAATATTTACAGGCGCATGCACGTGTGTGCATGTGCACGTGTGTGTTTGTGTGTATGTGTGCATGTGTGTGTGTATGTGTGCATGTGTTTGTGTATGTGTGTGTTTTATAGGAGTGGAAGAAGTGGAGGAATGAGAATAATGGGTTCATCACTAAAAATGCAGTCATATTATTGCAGTAATGGAGACATAGTTTCAAAGAAAATTTCTCAAAATAATGAAAATACTGGATAATCTGCATTATTACATCAGTGGCCCTGAAAAAAATGTGTATAGATGGTGATGATACAAAATTTCTTTGCTTCCAAAATATTTTTCACTGTTCAAATAGCATCAGAAAATAACCAATCAGCCACCCCACTCTGTAGAATATGTGTGATGAGCAGTCTTACTTTGTTTCTTTTCTTCTGCTGCTTCTTGACAAGGTAAAGAACAGTTGTACTGTTCATCTTCAAATGTATCTTTTTTCTTTAGGGCAAGTCCTGAAAGTTATTGGTACTTCAACCAATCCTCTTCTACTTTAACAAGTGCATGTTCAAAAATATCAAGAAAAAGTTTTCTTTCTCACACATTTGCATACATATACCCCTCCCTAAGGACACTATTGGTGTGCACTCCTCCCTGGTATCACTTGACTTTCTGTCAAAGTGTAATGCAGTGATTTATGATATTGATAATAACTGCCTTGAGATATGACTGGATATTTTTAGAAACAAATCAAAAGCATTTTACATCAAGTGTGAATTATCTGGATCACTGATACAGTCCTACTCAGTTTGTTTCTGTTGTTTAGTATCTGTTTTTGTGAGATTTTGCTAGTGAGTTCATTAGAACTCAATTCCAATCATTGTCTTTTATCATATCTTGGCCTATGTGATTCTAGTAAAGTGACTTGCAAATTTTGGACAGTATTAAGAAGTTAATATTGTTTTAAGCATTTTGACACAGAAAATGCTGTGTCCTGACAAAGGCTATAAGAATACTTACTATCTAATTCATAATAGAATATATGCCTGTACCTAACATGCATATGATGACTACAAGAGATACATAAGAGATATATATGTATATATATATATATGTAAACATTATTGAAATGTTATTGATACCTACATGATCTATAGTTCATAATTTTATCTGCAGAACCAGATGTGAAAATGAGTAATTTAGATTGAAAGATCTACTTTTGTTTTGAACATATACTTCTATTGTAGAGGCTTTGTGATACTCAGAAATCATAATATAAGATGTAAAATATTGTTTAAGCCTTTTGCAAAATGTATTTAAGTTTCAGTACACACACAACCTATCTGTTTTCATCAGAACAGTGGTTGTCTGGTCATGAACTCAGTATACAAATTATCAGCTGTCCTGGCTCTGCCTTTGATCCACAGCCTTTCACGTTAGGCATTCAGCACACCCGATGCCAAGCAATATCAATCATTCTGTTTTTGCTGTGTCCCTGGTAAAAGATGGCATTTGTTTTCCTGATTCAGAAGATAAGACAGACATGATTGGGGGAAAATATCAGCATGAAAAATCAAGGCTTGTTGAGAAATTCTTGAACTAAAAATGTAACATGTGAAAAATATTTTCAAGTGGAATTACAGAAACATTTAAATTATCTGAAATATGAGGGAAAAGAATAACCTAAATTAATATTAACAAATGAATATGACTTTACTGTACAGCCAACTACATCAGTTTATATGGGCACCTAATTTAATTAGCAGCTTGTTCCCTCAGGTAGGGCAGACTCTACCTCTATTATGCTTGCTTACTCTAAGATCTCCTTTGTTATAGTGGTATCAAGTCTGTTCCGCTGATCTCTTAAGGCTGAAAATGAGTCTAAATTAAGAAATTAATATTGTTCTATGGATTTTTAACACAGAAATTTGAATCTTCACTTTACTTCAGTGCATTATTTTTCCTTTCAATGAAACCAATTTTTTCAAAAGATATTGAGTCCAACAATTTCCATAGTTTGCTGTAAGCTGGAAATTGTTCATGAGAAAGATGGATTAGAGCAAATCATTTACCCAAACAAAAAGTTCAAATATTATGTCTATAAATGTATGTGATGAGGCCTCTGAATTTATGACACTAAAATTAAGCTCCTGACCTGTAGAAACATTATCTGGAAACCTGATTTTGAAAAAGATCTTTTTAAGGCCAGGTGGCCATCAGGTGAATCCAAAAGAGGACCTATAACCAATTCCAAGAAGAATGTACTGTAAACAAACCTCCTACATGAAGAATAATGCTGAAGTAGCAAGTAGGCAGAGTCAAAAAAAATGCATTTAACCAATTCCAACAAAAGCCCCAAACTTTAAGGAGCTAAAATTTCCAACTGAATGAAATATTAAAAAGGAGCTTTTCCAAAATTTATCCATCTGGAAAATAATGTGGAGACATAATTCTGGGGAGCAATTCAAAAGGAGAACCAATTGCAAGAGAAAGAGAGGTGGACTCCATTTCTTAATAGATAGTTTGACCTATTACTAGAGGGAAAAGTAACTGAGGGTGATTTCATTAGGGTGCTAGCTACTACTAAGGTAAGTAGGACAGACTCAAGGGAGACCTACTTCACTTGAATGGGTCCTAAGGATAAATAAACCAAGACTACGAGCATGTAAGCAGTCAAATAATACAACCAGGATTTCTTAAAGTGGTTTAATTGTGCAACTTACCTCAGCTATTTGAGGAGAAAATTTGAGGAACATTTTGCTACCTCAGTTATGACTCATCTACACAGAAGAATTATGCTATTTAGTTTTAAATCTGGTGTGTGCCAAAGAAAATTCATTATTTCATGCTCCTGTAATGCAATAAGAGTCTTTCTGCCTTCTCTTCTTCACCTTCAATTTTTCTTCAATCCACTATAACTGGTTTCAAGCCTACTATGCAAGTTTCTATGAGAAATTTTCATGCAAACTATTAACATGTATGGTTTTCTCACAATCAAAAACAGAAAACAGAATAGTTCAATAAATAACAAAATCATTCTCTAAAATAAACCATATACTAGTCCACAGAACATGCCTAAGTTAATGCAAAGGAATTGAAATAATTCCATGCATATTACCTGACCATAGCGCAATAAAATTGGAAATTAATGACAAAAACCCATAAGAACCCCATAAACACATGGAAATTAAATAACATTCTCCTAAACAATCAATGGGTCACAGAAGAAATTTAAAAAATTAAACAATATCTCTAATCGAAAGAAAATGCAAATACAAATTACCAGAACCTGTGGGACACAATGAAAGCAGTCCTCAGAGGGAAATTTAGAGCACTAAACTCCCACATCAGAAAAATGGAAAGAACACACATAAACAACCTAATGCTGCACCTCAAACTTTTAGAAAAAGAAGAGCAGGTTAAACCCAAAGTCCAAAGAAGGGAGGAAATTATAAAGATCAGTGCAGAACTTAATGCAATTGAAACTAAGAAAACAATACAAAGAATTAATGAATCAAAGAGTTGGTTCTATGAAAAATTAAATAAAATCGAAAAATCCTAACATTTACGTTCCTGCCAGATAGTGTCATCTGTTAAGCACCAACTCATTAAGAAAGCAAGTCATCTCCCCTTGTGATCTCCCAACTCATCTTTTGTTTACTTTTCAGGCAAATGTGACCAAACTTCCTTTTCTGAAGTCATCAGTGACTTCCTGAATGGAAAAGTCAGGAATGTTTTAATGTTTAATTTTATATAATATTTTTTATTGTAATTAACATTTTTTATTTATTCAGACTCTAAAGTCTTTGGTTTCTATCATATCATGATCCCAGATCTCTTTTTAACTCTTTGCTCATACCTTTTTAGCTTCATTTGTTGACATCTTATGTTCTGATCTTGTCTTCTATACTGAAATCTCCCATTATTGTGTCTTTCATCCTCTCACTTTCTCCAATGAACTGAACCATTAGTACATATACACTAGATTTATCTTTTAAGATATAAACATGCCATGTGTCGTAAAACTAAACATATGCAATATTTTCTTCCTCTTGTTAGTTTTCCATTTTAAATTTTACTGCTTCCCATCCACATAGTAAGGCCAGTATCTTAACTGATCCCCATCTCCATCACATTCCATTTTAAGTCTAAGCACTAGGCATTCTAATTCTTCTCTGCATATTTGTTGACAATCTTTTATAATTTGGATACTTGTAATACCTCATTTGAATTCTTGCAGAATGTATCCTGATAATTGTAACTGCACCTCCAATCATGTCATATATTTCTATTTAAACATCTTCGAGTAGCTTGCCACTGCCAGTCTTAAACTCATGCTTTTGTTGTTTATGATTTAAACACAAAATCCCTTTTTTCAAATACTCCATCTCCTCAATGATGCGTTAGATTGTATTTTCATAACGTGACTTTTTGGTAAAACACATTGTGGCCTTTTAATTATACCACTCCCCATCGTATTTCAGTTCTATTGGTTCATGAATTCCAGACCTCAGCTCAAATGTCCTTTCTGTAAAGCATATCCTGACCCTTCACTGTGCCTCCTTTAGGTTCCTGAAACATCTTTGAATACAAAAAGTATTGGCTGCTCATTTTTAATATTGTAATTACTTTGACAGTGAGGATGGAGTCTCACTTATCACTCTCCTCTGCCATTAGGGTAGAATGGCTATAAGACGTGGAGTTTAAGCAATGTTATTGCAGGAATAAACAAGTCAAATTTCACATGTACTTTGTCAATAAAAGTGAGACAACTTTTTCCTCATAAAGTAAGTAGATTCTATTATTTTGAGTGATATGATATTTAAAACTTCTCAGATAATTAATTCATTCAATGCATAATAAATACAGTACGCTGAGTAATGTGGTCTGCAGGGAGGTAGAGAGCAGATCCTTGCTCTCTATGGGAATATTCCTCATAAATAGGAGATAAACGGATACCTGAATTTAAAACCAAGCTCACTGGACACTAATTTGGAACTCTTCAGGGAGACATTTAACTTCTCTAAATCTTACTATCTTTACCCATAAAATGGTCACAACGTAAAACCCACTTTGGAGAACTTTTATAAGTATTAAATGAAAGAGGGCCGGAGGTTTAGCTCAGCAGCACAAGTGCCTGCCTTGCAGGCATGAGGTCATGAGTTCGATCCCTGGTATCAAAAGAAAAAGTATGAAGTGAAAGATTGTAAAATAGTTTTTGCTGTAGCTGAAAGATAATAGGCACATCAGAAACATAATATTGCAATATTAAGTATAGGCAAATACTAGGGAATTTTTTTCAACAAGTAAGAGAATATAAACCTTTTTGGTGGGACTCAAATACACTAGTGTGAAACCAAAGACAGCCAAACATAAGGTATTTGTTTACTGCATGGGGCAGGAAGAAGAAATCACTCATCAGTTATGCTTACTGCAGAGACATTCAGATATTACCTAGTACTCTTATGCTCCAATTTGTTGTTGTTGCTGTTGTTAGAAGAAAAAGAGTGTTGTGATATCTTTAGGACTTAAAGAGGGCCAGGTGACATAGTTGTTCATCTCCTACTCCCAATCAGGTCCCAGAACTTGTGGTTAAAGCTAATAACTCTCCTCAGTCATAATGATTTACTTATTCCTGGAAAGGAACCCGGTGATTACAACAGGTGGCATGTGGTATCTTTAAAGTCAGTTTATTCTAGGTACATTTTATTGCTTTAATGTGTTTATTGGCCGATTGCCTTATGACCACTTTTAGAATTCTTTACAACAACCATCTGTAGCTAAAAATGAATTTGCAGTTTTTGATTCCAAATATACTCTTGTGACTATTTAGTGAATAATACAGGTTTTTGTTCTATGCTGGCTATTTAGTTATTCATACTCAAAGTACAACTCTAAAATTTACAGCATTAACATTTAAATAAGACATCCTATTAATCTACTGGCTTTATTTTCTTATAAAAACATCTTGGCAGTATTAAAACCTTTCCAGAAAGTAACTTTTAGTTCCTGAATTTATCTCTACATGACTTTTTATGCAGCTTAATGGATTCACAATGTATACTACTAATAGATAAAGTGTTTGAAAAATTGCCATATGAAGTATAGGCAAATGCTAGGGAATTTTTTTCAACTAGTAAGAGTATAAAACTTTTTGGTGGGAATCAAATACATTAGTTTGAAACCAAAGACAACTAAACATATGGAGTTTAAGAAACTTGGATATTTTCAAAGTATAGAGTATTCTAGCAAACATTTACTTCTAAATCAGAAGAATATTAAGAAAGGAATAAAATAATTATAATAATAGACATAGTGTTTAGGAAATTTGAGAGCATGAGAAGCTAAGATCACTGGGATAAAGTAAAATTGAATAGTTAAAAAGTTATGAATATACTATAAAGATCTATAAAATATTGGCATGTGAGATTCTAACTATAACATCTCCTCTTTTTCAACAAAAAATGGACCTGTTTTCATAATTACTCAAAGCACACACTGAGAACAACCAGGAAATATTGCAAAAATCATTCCTAATCAACAGACTCACAGACACTACTAAACTTAGGAACACAAGTTATCAGTAGTGGCAGTTCCAACAGTGAATCATTGTGTGGGATTGCTAATAAGACAATCTAACATCAACCCCATCTCTGCTATTTATTAGCAAAGAAATACTAGACACATTTTTAACCTTTTTCTTTTTAATTTTGAAGAGAATAAAACCAAACAAAATAAAACAGAATAGAGTCAATTGAAACAAAACAATGAACATTGCACATGACTTTAAAAATAGACAAAGGAAATCAATAATGGCTATCATAATGCCTCTTGTTATCTTCAAAATAACTGTCCATAACATCAGGCATAATAATATCAAACAAAATAGTACTGAATAAAACCAATAAAAACAAAACAGTGGAAGTAATACAGGACTTCAAAACAATAGTAAAACAAGAGTGGTTACCATAATGCCTCTTGTTATCTTCTAAGTAGTTGCCTATATCATCAGATATAATATAATCAAACAAATCAAAATAGAATAAAATCACTCAAAACAAAGCAATGCAAGCAATACAGGGCTTCAAAACAATGTAATAGAAAATCAATAATGATTATTATAATGTGTTTTGTTATCTTTGAAAAAGCAGTCCATGCCATCAAATACAATAAAGTTAGATAAACTGAAACAGAACAATGAAAACAATATGGGATTCAAATCATGATAATAGATTAGCAATGGTCACTGCCTTCCCTTTTTAGACATTTCCTCCTCTTTCACTTTCAGAATATGTATTGTGCATTTTGAATCCCACTAACTCCTTTAGTTTTATGTACGAGGGAGACAACACAATATTCACCCATGTGATTGTGAATCATTTCATCCATGATCTCAAGTTGTATCCATTTACTTACAAGAGCCTCGAGGTTATCTTTCTTTATAGCTGAGGAGTTTTCTATTATATAAAAATGACATGTTCTTCTTGTCCACTCTGCAGCTAATGGGCAAGCTACTCCCACTTATTTCTGGTTCCCTGTCACATAGAGCATTGTTCTCTCTCCTTTGACTTTCAGACTGTGAACTCCCTTTTGAGTTAAATGTGCTTCTTGTATAAAGCATATTGGTGGATCCTGTCTCCTGATTTACTCTTCCTGTGTTTCTTTTAATTGGTGTATTGAGTTCATCTATATTAATGGTCATGGCCAACCTGCACTGCCTTGTCTCTGCAATGCTATTTTCCTGCCATTGTCTGCCTACTTTTCCTCTCCATTCAGTTGTCTGCCCCACTCGATGATACCTCTCTGCTGCTGTTCCTGGAGCTGCGGTCTTTTTTCTCTCTCTCTAGAATGTCTTTCAGTACTTTTTTAGGGTTGGTTTGGTGGTCATGAATTCCTTCAGTTGTTCTTTGTCATGGAAATAGCTTGTTTCTCCATTAATTTTGAAGGATACTTTGGCAGGGTACGTCAATCTGGGTTGGAAGTATTTTTTCTTTCAGGACTTGAAATACTTCACTCCAAGCTCTTCTTGACTTGATGGTTTATGTTGAGAAATCTGTCGTGATTCTGGTGGGTTTTCCTTTATAGGTGATCTACTTCTTTTCTCTAACAACCTTTAATATTCTCTTCTTGTGCTGAATTTCTGGGATCTTGATTATTATATGTCTGGCTGTAGATTTATTTTGGTTATGGCTAGCTGGAGTTCCATATGCCTCACTTATCTGAATGTCACTTCCTTTTTCCATGCTTGGGAAGTTTTGTGTAAATAGATATTATTTCTGTAAATAGATTTTTAATGTCATTTGTATTGACCCTGGCTTTTTCATTCACACCTAATATTTTAAGTTACGTTTCTTTGGATTGTCTTGCAGCTGTTGAATTGTTACTTCCAGGTTCCTTGTTATTTTTTAGAGATCTTTCCTTTTGCAATCACAAGTTGCAAACCTATCTTCAAGGTTTGAAAGTCTATCTTCAGCTTCTTTCAAGTGATTTTGCCAGCTTTCAATGGAGTTGTTAATTCCCTGGATATCTCTATGAATCTGTTTCATGTATTCTAAATCTTTTTTGTATTGTTCATTTAAGGTTTCCCTCATTTTCCTATGCTCCTCCATTTTTTTAATCCGTGTCTTCCTTAGAGATGCTTAGAAATTCTTTTAGTATATTTTTCATTTCTTCTTTTACCTGAGTTAGTATTCTGTTCTAATTTCTTTTACAGCCTAAGGAAGTTGTTTCTTTACTTCATTGTCATCACATCAGAAATTTCAAGCATGTGACTCCCAATCTCTTCCATGTTTATATCTCCTGGACTTGCTTTGCTTGAATTGGAGGCCAGAGACTGCCTTTTGCTTCTTTTCTTGGCATACTCCTGGGTTCTTCTGGACAAGTGGGACAAGTGGGTATTGAGATCCCAGGTACTTTCTACATTGGCTACAATTTCTCTGAAGGAAAACTGGTTTGTCTAGCCAGTGCTGGCTACAGGTATCTGATGGTGGCCACTGGGTGTGCTGGTGTAGGGCTTCTGCTTCTTTTCCCAGCCTGTGTTGGCTCCCTGATGGCTGGTGGAGTGCATGCAATGGTGGGGCTGGCCACTGGCTGTGGACCTGGGCTAATCACTGATGGGGATCCTCCACTACTGCCTCTGGAGTGTGCATGATAGTGGGGCTGGCCGCCGCCTCCAGACCAAGCTGACTACCTCAGGAAACCTGTGCAATGACTACTAGAATGCATGTGGGGGCAGGACTCAGTCCAAGCAATTTCCATGCGTCTGTGCCCAGCTAGGAGCTGTTGGAGGAACCCAATGACAGTTCTGATTCCAGGTTTATGTGGCCTACTCCAAAATAGTTCCTGGTCAATTGCTCTCTCCCACAGGAGGACAAGTCCTCTGCATTCACCACAGCCAATGCAGTCTTCCAGGTCTGCAGCTCCCCTCCACTGCTGCTCCCCTCCAATGCTGCCTGTCTCTGCAGAGGCCTCCAGTATCACCAGTTGCCATGTCACCTTGATTGTGTGTCCCCACGTTCCAACAGCTTCTCTCTAACAGTGGGTCCACCTCCAGTTGAATGTGCCACCAGTTACCACCTTCTTCATCTAAATTTTTCTTCTTACTCTTTCTGTGGGCTTCAATTCTCACTTTAGAGTCTTCCTGGGTCCAGGGGACCCACTTCTTTACTTCTTATCTTCTCTACAATGCTATATTATAGCATCTGAACTGTATCTCTCAGAGAGGCAATTTACTCTGCCGCTTATTGTTCTGTCATCTTCCTGGAAGCCCAATCCTGGTTTTGTCCACATTTTTAACTTTTAATAGCTACAGTTTTTTAATCCCAAAAGTCAGGGATAATAATAAGTGCCTTATAAAATAATATGAGGATGTAAAATGCACATGTGTATGGCAAAAAATCTTCAGAGTTTAGTATCTTATCTTATTGATATTTAAGCTTCTATATTCCTTAGTATATAAAATATTCTATATATTGTTATATTATTAAACTTTAAATATCTGAAAACATAAATTTATATTTTTATATTTAAATAAACATTTTGCAAGGCAGCACAATTTCAGTCTTGCTTTTTATTCAATCTGACTTCAAATAAAATTATTTGTCCTTAAATTGATACATATATATAGATCATTCATACTTAAAGTGATTATTGAAATTATTAAAGTTATTAATATCTAATATATTCCTGTTTTTTGTAACATTTGTTGTTTGCTTCTCTTTTCTTTGCCTTCAATATTTTCTAGGTTAAAGCTTTCCCTGATCCTACTGTATCTCTTCTATTCACTTACTAATTTCATCTGTTTATAAAGTTTTTAGTGGTAAGGCTACAGTTCACAGCATGCATTTTGAATCAACCTGAAACCACCTTCTAATTTTACATTGCCTGCTATGTAGTAAAGCATCTACAATGGAACATTCCCAATCCTTCCCACACATTTTTTGTGCAACTATTGTTATACATTTTACTTTTTCATATGCTTTATTTACTGTACTAGATGATCACTTATGTTTTACAGCAATTTCAGAAACAAATTTTATCTCACTTTCATTAATTCCAATTCCTAATCTCTTCATTTCTTCAAAATTTGTGATTGATACCAAATTTCTTCCTTTTGAAGAACTTTCCTTAATATGTTGTAGACTATATCTAGTAATGAAGTCCTTCTGCTTTTTTTAAGGATTTTTTTTTACTTTTCTTTCACTTCTTTCTACTAGATACAGAACTCTAGGTTGATAGACCTCTCCATTCAGTCTCTGCCACTAACACTTTAAATATGTTATTACATTTTCCTTCTCTTTGTATTGTTTCTGGTGGGAAATCGATTTTAACTCTTATCCCTCTTGTTCATAGACACTTTTATTGTTGTTTTGGAGTCTTTCAAGATTTTCTGGTTTTCATATTCCTCTGTTGGTATAACTAATACCTACAATTGTGCACATATGCATGTGTTCATGTTCATGTGTATCCTCCTGTGTGTGTGTACACTCATTATTTGTTCTCCTTGGTGTTCTATGATGTTGGGTCTGTGGTTTCATATCTGTCACTAATTTTATAGAATATCTCAAATATTGCTTCTGCACCATTTTTCTCCACTTTTCAGAATTTCACCTGTGTATGTTACTCTTTGAAACTGTCCCACAATGTTAGATGCTTTGTGGTTTTTTTTTTTACTCATTCTTTAGTTTCTGTTAAAACATGACTTGTCATGTTCACAGATTCCTTCTTTGACTGTGTTTACTATTAAGTCTGTTGGAGGTTTTGTGCTTGCTGTTATTTATTTCTTCCAGTATCTCCATATAATTATTAGACTTTCTGTTTCTCTGCCAAATTAATCCAATTTTACATGCTGTCTTCTTTATTCTGTTAAGACAATAATCTATTAATCATAATTATTTTAAAGTTTTATCATATTTGTCACATGAGGTCCGATTATGATTATTTCTTTGCCTCTTCAGTGTATTTTTGAGGAAAAACATTGACTTTTCACATGACAGAATTTTTGTTAAAACCCAGATATTTTGTGTAATGCTGCAAATGCTATTTTTATGATTTAACATAAACTTGCTTTTTCCTCAGCTAGACCTTAAGCAGGAGGTCTATTTTCATCTATTCAGCAATGGGGTTCAGTTTGGTGTTTGTTGATGCATGACTACCTGAAGAACATCTCAGGCTTGAAATTTCTTATGATTTTTGGTGGTTCTTTCCTCAGTATTTGTTTTTTCTTACCTTTTAATCTCTCCTTGCACTACCCCTTCCATAAAGATATGTCTCTCTTAGGGCTGGGGATTTAGCTCAGTGGTTCTAGCACTTGCCTGGTAAATGCGAGTTCATGAGGTCAATTACCAGTACCAGGAAAAAAAAGACATCTCTTTCAGCTGTTCTAGCTTTTATCATATGACTATTTTTAATCTCAGTCTGTTAGTCTGGTGGTAGGGTAAAAGAGAATTTGGTGATTTTTTTTTTATTAAGCCTCAATCTCAGAGATGTCCTGGCCTTCAAACATATGGTGTCTCTTCTCTAGTGCAGGGGATCCCAGCTAGATTCAACAGTTATATCTCCAAACAAAGGGGAATTCTATGCTGTTGTTTTCTATTTCTTGCTTCCAGATGCTATGGGTTTCCCCTTATAGCCCAAGATTGCAGTTTTCATTGCTCTTCTCTTTTAATTGAGACTTTGATTTTATAACAGAAATAGAGAAGGAAGGTTTGGGGATAGCTTTGGTAGAGACTACTGCTGACTTCATCAGGTCAGCCCCAGGAAAATATCTTCCTTAGCATAATCCAAAATCTCCCCTGTGAGTGTAGCCACTGTGCATGTGCAAACACCCATACTTCTAGACATTCTGGGCTGCTTCTTCTCATGCCTGCCCACTCAACCTCTAGAAATTCCTGAAATATGTTGGCTGTGTCTTCTTAATAGTTTATATGGTATCTGGCAGAGTGTCTCAAAGATAAGGGCACAGGTCCTATTTATCCCTGAAGGTACTCTATATTTTGGGTTACTTTTTGCCCCAGTCAATTGGAAATTGCCTCCATGCATTAATTCTGATTTTAATAATACTGGTTTATAGTAAGTCACTATTTTTTTTAAGTACTTTACCTAGAGACTTTTTACTAGTCTCCATCCTTGAAAAGTTCTGTCTCTTCTTAGTGGTGCCATGCTGAAAATTAAGACTTAATGACCAGGGCCTTTGGCTTATAGGTTAGATCCAGATCAGAGTACTATCATGGTAATAAAGAGAAACTATGTGGCTTAACTCATCTGTAACTATTTCATATTCTTTTCTCTTTTCTCAAACCTCTAGAACATCTGGCCACATCTGTCACTCTTCTGCTGATGCTTTGCTTCTTATGTCACAAAAATATCATAAATTCTTATATGTACCCCCACCAATTTACTACACTCATATCTTTCTGTTTCACTAGTTGCTCCTTCTTAGTGTTGTTGTTGGTTCCTCCATTCTTCAAACTTGTAAACATTACAGTTCCCAAATTCTAATTATGAAACCCTTTTCTTCTATTGATTGTTGATTTCCAAATCGATTTTCTAGTCAGAACTACCTTTTGAACTTCAGACTTGTATGTAACGTATTTCCATGCTATCTCTCCTTCTATAAGTTATAAACTTTTAGACGAGCATGTTCCATACTGAACTTCTGCTTTAGCCTACTGCAAAGTTTTTTTTTCTTCAACTCTGTAAAGATGGATCTGTCATTTCATTGCTTAAACTTCAAAAATTATCCTTGATCTTTCTCACATTTTTGCAATCAACCAGTTAATAAATTAACTTGCCGCTACCTTCTCTGAGTGTTTGATCTAAATGTATTTTAATTTAATGGCTTGTATTATAAGCCTGTGGACCAAATTATATAGGGTTGGAAACATATATAACCAAGCAACCACCATGAATTCTTATCATGAATTTGTAATATCTTCTTGTAACAAGGAGTACCATACTACATGAAACCTGACACCTTTTTAAGCAGTAGGAGAACCTGGCTTTTAGCTCACACATGACCACGTAAACAAAAACTACACTTGCAAGAATTCTTTGTATTTACATGAAGTCTATAACCAAGTTCTGATCAATGGGATTCTGCACAAGTGTTTTGTGAGCTTCAAAGAAATGAACTTCTAGCAGGAGTGTGGATGAAATGGCTAGAACAAAAACATCTCCGAGAAGAGCAAGGTAACCTTATTTAAAAAAAAAATCAAACTTCATCATTCCTTTTTATTTGTATCAGATAATGCAACTTAAATTAATACCAAATTTTAGCATATATCCTGGATAGATATGCCTTCCTTTTCTAAGAAGGGACTTAAAAAATATAAAGAGAGGGTAGCATATCAGGAGCTGCATTGTGTTCTTTATTCATGCTATCAAGTTTAGTTCTCCATGCTCTGCAAGATTATTATCTACATTTTATGAGTGGGATAAATTGATGCTCAAAATGGTACTAAATTGATAGAGCTCATCCTGACCTCAGAGACTGAGTGTGATTTTGCTGATGCACATAATTCATTTGTATACTATAGGACACAGTGGATTAAATCTAGTGCTCTGTGTGGTCTTGTCCAGTAGAAATTCAGGCTGTACCCATCAGTGTTCTTGAGTGGTGGAATCATGGTATGTGGAAAGCCAGCAAGGACCTGTGACATACAATATTTTCTTGGCTCATTCAGGTTACTGTCACAAAGCACTAACATAAACTGGGTGACTTAAAAGAGTAGAAATCTATTTTTCACAGTTCTGAAGGCAAGGCAGTCCAAGATAGAAGTGCTGTCAGATCTCTGAGGTCTTTTATCATAAGTGGTCTATGTTCATTCACTAGGGCTCCACCCTTATGATCTAATCACCTTTCAAAGACCTTACCTATTACCATTGCATTGTAGATTAGGTTTTTAATATAGGAATTTTCAGATGCCACAAACATTCATATCATAGCGAAAACCTAATTACCCATTGCGACCTCTGTCCCCTTCCAAGGAAGATTATGAAAAGATTTTGCTGAATATTTGAAATAAATCTATAAAAATTCAAAATATTTATACACTTGAAATATCTGCACATAAGACATTCCCTAGAAATGAATGCTTCACATTCAGTCTTTACAATAAATGTCAGGTCTAAGTGTGTTTTGGTTTGCTTGTTGGCACTGTAAGTCTGTGGAACAAATCATAAAGGGTTGTAAAACAATTCCAAGAAAAATCAAAAGCACAGATTTCAGATATGAGTGTTCACTATGGCTCATCTCCTAGAGGAATAACAAGCGCAGGACCACTGTACATTTTGTATGGGAAACATACCCAGATGGTCTGGGCCCTTTACATGTCTTGCACTCAAATTCCTAGCAAATATAGCGGGCATTTATGAATGAATTATTTGCAGGCAGCTGCAGGGGAGCAGCAGTTCACCTCCTGTGTATGGCTTTAATTTGCACACTGCTATTTGTGGTTTTCCAAATTCCAAGGGAGTAAGTTCAACTATGTTTTCTTTACAATAAGATTCATTTTGAATCTTGAAAAAAAATGGCAACAGAATCAAATCCTCTGTTTCTAGCTTGTAGTATCTATTTTAAATTTGTAAAGAAGTTTATATTTTAGTGAAAAAGGGGAAATGATTCCATTTGGCAGCCATTAGGATACAGGGACTATACTTGGAAAATATTCATTAGCATGCAGCAATTTAAGAATCCTTAGTGCCTAATTATCAAAGTAAGTTTAATTACCACAGGCACCCATTCATTTAATTGGCTGGAAGTACAAGAAGAAATTAAATGATACCAACTCCAATTTGGCCCTGAAGTCTCATTTCATATTTATTTATCATCTTTGTGAGGAAGGTGTTCATAGTGATTGTTCTTAGTTCCATGTGCTGAAACAAGCCTGCAAAACTACAATGCCAGCTCCACATCCTCTGTCTTAATAGAAAACCCAATTAAAATGAATAGGTCCTCACATAGATCACATATTACAAATTCTCTTGCTATTTGAGAGCAACAAGATAATTGGTTTCATTACAAATCACTTTGAACCTAACCAGAATTTCCCACAAGAAAATATACCAGGTTGTGGAGATAGAGAATAGAGGTGCCTTGCAGTGTGTCCTTATCATATCACTGTGCCTAGAAATGCTACTGTGTCCTTGCTTTGCTCCTTTCTCAAAGCCAGGGAGACCTCTGTGTGTCAACCATTGCTGCTGCTGAGTCCTGTGGTGAGAGATGTGCCTATTTTGGCCCTTCCATTTGGGAGAACAAACACTGTGCAAACAGGGAAACAAGTCCTTTACCCACACAGGACATTCTCATTCTGATCCTAGGCACAGTCGCTCTCCTAGCAGACTACTTGGAGAACCCTGTGCCAGCTGGAAGGAGAGGTTGGCCAGGTTTACCACCTTCTCACATTTTCAGCTCTTGAGTCATCTATGAAACCTGCTTTTTGACTTTCAGTCAGATGAGGAGCCCATTCTCCAAAGAGAGAAGAGGGAAGCATCTTAGTCCATGGTAATAAAGATCTCTGGACCTGAAATATAGATAGGACTGGCAATGAGAATTAGCAATGCAATATAAATGCAGTAAACACTGAGGAGGAAATGGGACTGAACAATGATTCCCTTCTCATCTGTTATTTTTCCTTCTAAATACATTTTTTCTTTGTATAGTTTCATGTAAGTGTGCTCACCTTTTTGCATTTCTCCTTTTAGTGTGTATCATCCTATTTTATTAATATCCATTACACTTCTTAATAAATGTTCAACAAACATCAATAAGTTGTGATTTATTCCCCAGAGAAAACTGCTGAAAGAAACAGTAATTTTTTATTACAAAGTGCTTTCCAAGGGTTTAACAAAAAGCCACAGGTTGTCAAAAGGTATCAGTCACTTAAATCAATAGGAAATCTGAAGATCATCTCCTTCCTGCTGCTTAATATGAGCACAGCATCACCACTTCAATTTCCGAGACTCAACATTTACCGGAGCAATTGCCTTCATCCTTGTGGACTCTGGCATTCATTCTGTCTTGTGGTTGGCAAGCCTAGTGATTTATGTGGCACTGAAAAGTCACTGGAGATACTTACATTCTTTCTATTTCTCTTTCCAAAATTGGTGTTATCTTATATTCAGAGTTGTCTGACAGGTGAAAACAGGGCTCTTGAGGTTGCTTGATTTTCCAGTATGGATCTTGTTAAACTGTAAACACAAGTTATTTAACATACAGCATGTTACCGAAGGACTTTCCTTCCTGTTATTGCTCAGGAAGTAAGACAGCGCAATGTCACTCTCAGTCTGCCTCGGTTTTTGAAAGGTGGCCCACTGTAGTAATTTATTTTGAGTTGCACGTCCCATGAACTCAAACATACATGTCATTTTGATGTAATAAAAGCTTATATCAAAAACTAGTGTTCAGCAGAAATTTTAAAAAAGTATAATAAAGATTTGTATTACAATCTTGAGTGTTGTAAAACTAGTGCTAAGCTCTTTAAATTATTGTAACGTTTATTATTTATTGCATAATAGACAAAAAAAGAAAAGAAAAAGCAAGAGGAAGTAAAGATTATGGAAAATCCATGGGCAAGTTAAAACTACTTATGCTATACCCAGAAGGATTGGTGTATTAAAGTCAATTTCTGTCTTAACACAGTGTGGAATGACCACCAAGATGTCTTTCCTTGAAAGACCATTTGTCTTCATGTTGTCTAAACCTTGCCCTAATTCCTTGTACTGATATGTACAGAGCTGGCTGGGATAATCGTTTAGCTTTAGGTAATGCAACTAGGTCTAGCCAAGGCCCTGATGTGCGGCCTTTGAAGCAATGCAAGGTCAGTGATATCCCACCTATAGCTCCCAAGTACTAAGAATGAGCTAGGTGAAGAGATGCCATGTGACTGACTGAGACTGAGTCTTGAGAAAGTGCCAGTGATGTCTCAGATTAGAAGGATCAGACGTCAAAGCCACAGCTACTGACTCAAAAGCACAAGCTATTTCCTCAAACTATGGTATGCAGATTCCTCCAAACTTAGAGGTTACTTGTTACTGGAATTCAGTACTCTTTCTGGATACGTCTTTCTGCTTAGTGCAGAAGTGCTATTGTACCTCCTACTTAGCCCAGTTCACAGAACCCACATACTTTCTGCCATTCTCACAGTCATTCATCCTGGGGCCACTTCCCTCTTCATTAATTAATAAAACCCAGGTTCCGCTCAGGGTCAGGGCCTTTGTTCCAGTTAGCCATTTTTTGACTAGACTTAGGACTCCCTTGGCTTCCCATAACTGCAGATAAGTGCCTGTTTCTTTATGCTTGCCATGGTTTGTACTGGAAGTGGTAGATTGGAATTTACTTGTTGGAATTCCAATAATTTTTCTCTGTGATTAAGTATAAACTCCTCCAGACCACGACAAGTCCAGAGCTGGCTTTCTGTAACACAGAACTATTACTTCCTTATTTTCAGACACCAAGCTTATTTTATTGATCTTCATCTCCAGCATTAGAGGGATCACCTAAAAGACTGCACAGAGAAAGAAATAACATCCTTTGAACACCACGATTGGTTCAGGTTAACTTATTTGTCAGACTGATTACCTGACTTTGAGTACAACATGCAACTTTATTTTCTAGGATGCAAAGCAGCACAGTACTCTGTGAAGAGAGAAGTGAGGAAAAAAAGAGAGTATACAATAGTGAGCAAGTTCATTAAACACAATTTTCTACTTCAAATGAGCAAGCTAATTATTTGTTTACCTAAGAGTCAATAGTGCCTCTGGCTACAGACAGTGACAACAACAAAGCCAAGTATGTTGCTGTAGCATATGTATGTTTAAAATACAGATATTCCATCACAGAGTAAAGTATGGAGGATATGCTTATGGGAAATATTAAAACATAAAACAACCATTGTCATTTAATTTTATAAAAGAAGTAAATACATTATAAAGTTGTTCTTTCTCATCTATTACACACTTCAAAAAAGTATATGTATGAAGAAGGAACAGATTTTATGTTCTATTTGTAGTACAATATCATATTATATAGTAAATATCATATTTATATATTTATAAATAAATATATATATACATATATTTGTTAGTGAATATTTAGTGAATGTTGGCCATGTAACAGGCATTTATAATTGGCAAACTTTGCCTGAATACTTACGTAGTTATCATGAGACACTTGTTTGTCCTTTTCAGTATTCCATTTTCCTTTTGAAATGTGTTACCATCTTCTTCCTATCAGGTAGAATCATGTCTTTTTCTCCTGGTGCTTTAAATTATGCAAATAACTTCATAAGAAAAACTAGAATATCCATGACATAATAAACCAGACTCACTGTGTGATTTAACATCAGAACTTCTCTCCTCATTTCCCAGGTCTGCACACCAAAAGTAGGAAACTAACATGTCTGGTTTTTCTCTTTCATGCATTGTCTCTTGTACTCTTCCTTGCACCTACCTCAACTATGGTGGTTAAATATACATGTCAACTTGGTAGCCCAAATATTTAGCCAAACATGATAATAGATGTTTCTGTGAAGGTATTCTTCAGCATTTAGGTCACTGGACCTTAAGGCGTGTTGCTTCCCATAACATAGTGAAGTTTATCCAATCTGTTGAAAATCTTAAGAGAACAAAAACTGGCACCCCGCCTTCACACACACACAGATGCACTCTTGGTGAAAGAAATTCTGCCTGCAGACTGTTTTTTGGAGGGCTCAAATTCCAAGACTTCTTTTGTCTCCAACTTGTCAGACTACCTTGCAGATTTTGGACTTCCAGCCACCATAGTCATGTGAGCCAAATCCATAATATAAACTGTCATTTCTGTCGGCCTGTCTGTGTGTGTGTGTGTCTGTCTGCTTGCCTATCTCTCTCTCTAAATACACGCACATACAAGTACACATACTATCATATTAGATGCTTTTTTTCCCACGACCCTTAACTAGCACAGCCAACCAACTTGCTAGCTATTTCTGACCCTCTGAGGCCAGAATAATGGTGGAGAAGAGGGTAACAGACAAGGAAAGGCAAAGGTCTTCCTCAAATCCCTCTGCACCTGACAGACATTGACAAAGTGGTCACTTCTCTGTAGAACGTTTTCTTGATTCTTCCTATTGCAGAGGCTGGGTGGACTTTTCTCTTCAACAACTGATGCACCTCTGTGCTGGGTGGTTGTGTGTGATTCCTCTTACAAGATAGTCCCTTCCAACCTTAATTGCTTGGGCTAACCACCCTTCTCTGGCAACTTTACTGAACAGTATTAATACCAGGTAACTTTCTCTTTCCTGTGTACGCAGCTTCTGGGCCACAGGAATGCCTCATCCTTTGTCCTCAAAAGCATAGGATCTTGCAGGTTGCCCCTAAGCCAGAAGCACTCCCTTGCCTGGTCACTGAGCTGATCCTTGTTTATTCAGTTATCTTGGCCGAAGAATCAAAAGTAAGATCCTCTTCACCAATTCTTCCAGTTCCAAACACACTATATACAGGTCTCACTAAAGTTCTTTCTCTCTTGAATGTTAAAATACAGTGGGTTAAGTGATAACAGGACCACACAACACACCTACCCACCCACCTCAAGGATAATTTTAGGTACATAGAACCACTACGAGCTTGATCTCTTTTCAAATAAATCTCTCTATAAAGGGATTCTCTTTTTCCTTTCTTTACATTTTTGTAGTTCCTAAAAGTTTGGAAGTTCTAGAGTTGCACCACTGACTCGTTAGTTTCCTTTGTAATTTCTCAATTTCACTTGACAGTCATCTGCTATCTACATATATCACACAGAAATCTCAATATAAACAGACATCTAGAATCACAACTGAGCCTTTGCTGCCCATTGTCTTAAGTATTAAAGAAGAATTGTTTCATTGTATTCCTGCCATAAGCCCATGAGGAGACACATCATTATCTCCATTTTACAAAGATGAAACTAAGACAGGCACACTAAATAACTTAATGTGGGCCACCTGGTTAGTACCTGAGCTGAGCTACAGACCTCAAACATTTGATTCTTATTCACAACCCACACCACTGTAATATACTGCTGGTTACTGCATATTTACTTGACAGTATTCTAAAATGCAAGTATATATCCTGGTCCATAAGTTTACAATATAATTAATTCCTAAGAGGAGAGGAGATACATATTTTAATGTTTAAAAATCAATTAGAATTTCACAATTCCTGAACATGAGATATCTATTGAGCACCTACTGGAAGGTTGAGGCTGTGATCAAATTGGAAGGCACTGAAAAAAGTATAAACTTGAGATAATAAACTGGATAGAAGAGATAATACTCTGGATTAGAAGAGAGAGAAGTGACTCTACTTGGATCTCATCCATTTTAATTTCTTTATTACAGTAAGTTAATCTACGAAGGTGGTCACACATAGAAAGATGCACAGGAAATCATGTTATGTTGCATGAGTTTAAGTATTTGGAAGGCTTATTTCCCCAAAGACAATATTCTACTCTGGCTTTTGGATGATTAAGCTCCTTACAGCCAGAAATACTCTGCTTTCAGATCCTTCATGCACTGAAATGTAGTGTTAGCTCAAAGTAGTGTTAATTTCTGAGAGAGTTAACACTACTGCAGGGCTTCTCATTCTCCTTTCTCAATAAGTATTCATGAGCTTCCTTGCAGAAACCAGGTGAAGAGAAGGAAAGGAAGCAACATGTAAGATGAAATGGAGAGGAGAGAATGTTTTTAAACAGAAGGGATCAGCATCATAAGCCAAATTTGCCCACTTAGCAGTTTTACTGAAATAAAGATAAACTGTTGCCTAGCATGGCAGGCTGTGAACCAGGGACAGGAATGCTGTGTGTGTGTGTGTGTGTGTGTGTGTTCCTGAGGGATGCCCTAGGCCAAAAGAATAGTTCCAGCCATAATTAATACAGAGAGGAAAAACTGATATGTCACAAGTTCGCTAAAGTGTGGGCAGATTGCTCTGAAAGAATAGGAAGAAAGACACATATGGGGTTTTTAGGTTAACCATAACAAAGGGTTTTAAATTTCTCCATGTAATAAAATATCAAAGGTCGTCCATTTACCTCTGGTGCCAGAGAAATGGGAGATTGACATCCTTATGGCTGAGGCTGCTGAAGAAATGTTAGCATGGAGAAATTCTTGGTTCTCAGAGATTAGATCATAAGAACAGAGGGTTAAAGAATTCTAAACAAATGACTGGACAGCAACAGCTGATTTTCCATTTTAAATTGTGTCCTTTGCAACACCTTTTGTCACTCTTGTATCTGGAGTGCAAGTCTCATTCATGTACAGTAGTGTGGTGTTAGTAACAGTTTAGCAAATGGGGAGCAACTTGTGTTCATCTTTGGGGTGAAGGATGCAAATGGAAGAATGACAAAGATAAGGAGTGAGGGAGAATGGAGTCAGAAGGACAGAAGGCACCAGCTTAGGAATATTCAGGAACGTGATGAGAATAGCCCATGTCCTATTGATACCAGAATGGGGATATGAAAATTGATTTTGGCTCCCAAAGAATGACCATGGAAGACAAAAATATACTACTATTTTTAAATATATACAAATGGAATTTCACCTAAAATATTTTGCATCTATAATGCATATATTATATATTTTTTTCTTAGGCAATTTTTACCATTATATTTTTCTTTGATCTAGGGAGACTAAATTCATATAAGAGATTGCAACAATTATTGACATCAAGAAGAGCATTCTTACATAACTGAGATCTCAGAACTCTGGGAGACTGAGACAGGAGAATTGACAGTTTGAGCTCCGCTTGGGCAACTTAGTGACATAACAAGAATCTGTTTCAAAATTAAGGTTGTAAAAGGAGGAGGAGATAGCTGAGCATTAGCTCAGTATAAAGGTCCTGAGTCAATTTCCAGTACTGAAAAAAGAAAAAAAGGAATATTCTTGAAAAAAATCAAAAGGCAAGCCTGCAAAATCTCTTTGGAATTTCTAGCTCACTTACAAGAAGTCTGGGTACAAGAAACCGGATTTTAAATCCACCGGAAGGTGGACTTTCCCCATAGACAGGATGACCTTTCCCCCAGTGACTTGCCATGCATCTTCTCAGTACATATGTTATGAGAACCATGGTATTTCATCTCCCCCACATGCTCAGACCTTGACATTCAGAAAAATGTTAGACAAGAAAAATTTGTTAATACACTTCTCTTGCTTCTGATCATTCACATTTTAATGCATCATTTTTGTACATAAGTAAGGTGTTTAGCCAGAATTCTCATTGATTAACTTTTCCCCTTAGTTACAACTAACACATCAAGGTCAGGCTCCCCAAGGAAGAAGCCCAGAGAACACATAGTGCACATGTGTGCCAAATTATTCTCCAGGCAGAGAAATTAACTAAAAATGAGTAATATGCTCTCAATTTAAACCTGGCAGGGGGGATTGTACTTTCATCCCCAAATTGGAATCAGATTTCCTCCACTGGGACTCTTCCAGCTTTTGGCATAGCCTATGAGTGAGATTAGCTTGGGTCCTCATGGTGTAATAACAAAACTGGGTTCATGCTATAGCTCCATGGGGCTTTGTGGGGAAGACAGAGATGAAGATAAAGCTAATGGGAGAACCCTGCATCTTGCTTTTATCACCAAATAAATGAACATCAACAAAGCCTTAAATAAAGGCTGCACAATCTATTCTTAATGCTCAGTTTTCACAATTAACATACGCCCTAAGTAGCCATAGTTATGTTTGGACACTTGGTGAGCACATTTCATTTCTCCAGAAGAAATTCCTTTTCTGTGAGACTAAAAATGTCTGTAACGAAGCATATTTAGCTCTTGATTTTTCTTTTGATTCCAAAGTGTAGTTCTTTTGGTCTTCAATCATTTCGTTACAAGAGAGATGAGACGAGAGAGGAAGAAAAAGGAACACAAAATTTATCAGGGACTGGCTCACTTAACACCCTTTAAAAGCACATTAATACATTTTAAAAAGTATATTTTCTTTAAGCAAAATTTGAAGCTTATTAAAGAGATGTTAAATTTTGTTGGTGTTTTTAATACAACTATTACATAATATCGAAGTAATTTTCAACCACAACTGCAGAGTAGAAATACCCGCAGAGTTTTTTAATAAAACTAATATTCGGGTTCCACCATGGGCCAATCATGTCCCCAACTTTTGAGGGTGAGGCACAGACATGAGTGTTTTCTAAAAACTCCAGGTGATTCTAATGTGCAGGTAGAGTGGGGCAAATGCGTTGTTTTACTGAGACTAGGTTTCATTTGCTGTTTTAAGAAACCATTACATTGTTTTAGTCACCATGCAACTCCCATGAAAACACTATCACTTCACTGGTTTAACAGTTTTTCTAAAATAAATTATCATTAACCTATCTTGTGGTTAATTGGAGAAAAATGCTGTTGCTGGAAACAAGCAAATTAAAAAAGCACTAATTCTTTGCGCCTCTATTTCATTCCACTTGTAAAAGGTCACTGAGACTTGCTGATTAAGTATTCCATGAGATACCTTTGCATATGTTCCTGCACTTATAATGTCAAAAATTTTTAAAAGAATGGAACAGAAAGTGAAAATGAAAGAGATTTCTTTGAATAGGGTACTTCTATTTAAAGAGCATTTTATGATGATCAAAATTATAAAAAAATAGTTCAAAGGTATATTCATTAAAATAGTTGAAACTAGTTTCTCGGTGTGTTCAAGACTTTTTTGGGCATAAGAAATGTATAAAAGACATGCAAAGCAATAGTTCTGTTTCTTTTGGCTTTAGAAACTCTCCAGGGAGACTAGCTTTGGTTTTGTTCTCTAAAATATGGAAATATAGAACCTCAAGGTGACTGTGAACAATAAATGTCATATTGGAAGAAAAACCGATTCGTGGGTTACAACACAAAACTCTTTCCTGCAGAATTTTTGCCATTATTCCATCCTATTAACCTTGAAATTTCATATGCAAATGAATATATGAGCTGGTAAATAATGTAAATATAAATCGTAACACTTACTAAGCAATTACCAAGTATTTTGGTTTCTTGTTAAGTACTTTATGTGATCTCAGTAAGCCTCCAGGGTGACCCAGTAAAGAAAGTTAGGTTACTGTTTTCATGTTATAGGTATGCAAATTGAGGCTCAAAAATCTCCCAGGAATTTCAACTGAAGATTTTCATCAGATCAGAAAATACTTAAATTCACTCTAAAAATACTTAAATTCATTCTATAAATATTTAAGAATCCAGGCCAATTTTTTTCCTTTTTCCTTTTCTGGTTTTTGTTTTGTTCTGTTTTGGTTTTTATTTTTGGTAGTCTCTTGTCAGAGTTCATTCACATGTAGGTACACCAACACTGAACACCACTGATGATTTGCCTGAGCATCGTACCTGGGACACGTTGGATTCTAGTTCAAAATGGCAAGTATTCTCCCTATGGCCTTCCCTTAGACTCTCTATGGCCTTTTCCCACTCTGAAAAATGAACAAAATGCTGACTTTACGAATACTGATCAGGTGATGCAGATACCATTCTAATTTAACAAACTCTTGATTCGTAGAGGCTTGTAATTCTCCAAAAGGACTATACAAATGTTCTAATTCATTTCTTCTATTCCATTGCAGATGAAAGTATGATGAAGTTGGGCAGATTATTTTGGGTGATGAGAACATGACACTACTGGAAAAGTAACTTTCAGAGAAGGTGGGAAGGGTGACCTGAATGTTATTTTGAAATATCCAGGTGGCCAGACATGTCTCAGAGTACAGAGTACATTGTGCCCACACCCAACATCATATACAGTTCAAATAACCCTAAATAAACACCTATGCAGCTGTGTACTCTTTTCTTTCCAACACCATGTTTGACTTGTCCAATGATCTTAACAATTATAGTGAAATTTTACTATAATTGTACCCCCTTATTCAAAGTTTTCATTTTCTGCAATTTTACATAGTTACACTCAACAACCATAGTCTGAAAAATACTTTTTAAATTTATGTAAGAGAAAAAAGACACAGAAAAGAAGAACAAAAAGCAAAAGAGACAAACAACAGCAAATCCAATACAATAACAGTATAAGTTTACAAAACAAGATGATACGAATTTGAAAACGGTTGCAATATTGCAAATCATTACCTTCAAGAGGGTTGCTTAGATTAACAGATATAGACATGTAAAATTGATCTAATCATATGAGTATTAACTGTTCTTTTCTAATAACTAATGCATTTAGTAGTATAGTCATCTTAGTTATTTTATGTATATATACATATACATAGATATATATATATATACACAAATTTATGCCTTTTTCCTTTTCCCTTCCTTCTTTCCTCTTTTTCCTGTCCCAATTACTTTTCCTCTTTGAGCAGTTTCTTGCCCTTACACAGTATTTATTGTAGATTTTGGATCATATATACTTTTTGAGTTTCTTACTCTAGAGAGACAATATGATATTTACACATGTAAGTTTGATTTATTTCATTTATGAGTATGGTCTCAAGTCACATCCATTTACTTATAAAAGTCTCAATGCAATCTTTCTTTATAGCTAAGTTGTACTCCAATGTATAAAAATACCACATTTTTTTAAACTATTCTTTGATTGATGGGTACTTGGGTTGTTTTCAAGATTTGGCTATTACAAATTGGGTTGCTGTAAACATGGGTGCACATATATCATGATGTTTTCAATTCTTCTGGGAAAATGCCCAGAAGCAGGATAGCTGGGTCAAATGGAGTCTCTAATCCTAGCTTCTTGAGGAATCTCCACACTGATTTGCACAGTGGTTGCACCAGCCTCCATTCCCACCAACAATGGAAAAGAGTTCCTTTATCCCCACAACCCCTCCAGCATTTGTTATTGGTTGATTTCTTGATTTTGGCCATTCTTGCTGGGATGAGATGAAATCTCAGTGTTGTTTTAAATTACATTTCCTGAATGACCATTGATGCTGAATATTTTTTCATATATTTATTTGCCATTTATATTTTCTCATCTGATAAGTGTGTATTCATCTCTGATGTATGGGAGACCTTAACACACCATTGTCACAAAGAGACAGATCAACCAAACAAAAAATCAGCAAACAAATAACAGAACTGAGTCAAACTTGTGAATAAATGACCTAGTAGATGTGTACCGAGTATTTCACCAAACAACATCAGAATACACTTTCTTCTCAGCTGCACATGGGTCATTCTCTAAAATAGATCATCTACTAACCCACAGAACATGCTTAAGTAAATGCAAAGGAACTTAAATAATTCCATGCATATTGTCTGACCATAGCACAATAAAATTGGAAATTAACAACCAAAAAACCCACAAGAACCCCATAGACACATGGAAATTAAATAACACTCTCCTAAACAATCAATGGGTCACAGAAGGAATTAAAAAAGTTAAACAGTATCCACAATAGAATGAAAATGCAAATTACTGGAACCTGTGGGACACACTGAAAGCATTTCTCAGAGGGAAATTTATAGCACTAAACTCCCACATCAGAAAAATGGAAAGAACACACATAAACAACCTAATGCTGCACCTCAAACTTCTAGAAAAAGAAGAGCAAGTCAAACCCAAAGCCCAAAGAATGGAGGAAATTATAAAGATCGGAGCAGAAATTAACACAACTGAAACTAAGAAAACAATGCAAAGAATTAATGAATTGAAGAGTTGGTCATTTGAAAGAGTAAATAAAATCAATAAACCCCTAGTCAACCTCATCAAAAAGAGGAAAGAAAAAACTTAAATCCATGAAATAAAAAATGAAAAGGATAAAATCACTACAGACCCTGTGGAAATACAGAAGATCATCATCAACACCTACTTGGAAAACCTTTACTCCATAGGTTCGATAACACAGAAGAAATGGACAGATTCCTAGAAATGTATGAATTACCCAAGCTGAATCAAGAAGATGTAAAACTGCTGAATAACCCAATTTTAGTTAATGAAATTAAAAATGTAATTAGAACTTTGGCAACAAAGAAAAGCCCAGGTCCTGATGAATTCACTGCTGAATTCTACAAAAAATTTTAGGAAAGACTTAGTGCCAACACTTCTCAAATTCTTCAATGAAAAATATTAATATTTGTCTTTACTCTTTTAAACAAGAGATAAAGACCACACTCATGTAACTTTCAGTAGAGTACATTTTTCTGATTGTTCTATTTTATTATTGTTGTTAATGTCTTATTATGCCTAACTGAGAAATTGAAATCTATCATAGGTGTGTAGCTACAGGAAAATGTGCAATACAATATGTACAAGTTGCAGTGTTTTTGTGGTTTTATGCATCCTCTGAGTATCACTATATTCTGTAAGACCAGTAGCTCATTGGCCTGTATCTTGGGTTCGTTGTGAATGAGAAAGCCAGAAGGAAGAAGAGAAATATAACAACCTTGATGGTGACTGGGACCTTCATTTCAGTTTCATTTTAGCTTACTGTTAATTTCAAGTTACTTTATCAAAATATTTAAGGAAAGCAAAATTTTTCTTGTAAATCTCAAGCTCAAAGCACAGTAACAGGAATGAATTCAATACACTTCCACAATTTGTTGAAGGGATCATAAAAAATCGCTTGCTAAGTTTGCAAAAGCTTTGAGGACAGGAATGGGGATAAAGCAATGATATTTGTTTAGTCTTTTTATATATCCTCTGTTGAAACCACACAAGGCCTGGGGGATTTCTTGGCAGAAGCAATATTGTAAATGGCCGATTTATTGGCATGAAGGCCAGCGATATGAAACAGTCAGGCCCTGTACACTTTTTCCAGCACACAATCCAAATAGAACTGATTATGCCTGCTTGTCTGAAATGGTTTACAAAATGATTCATTGCTTTCTATAAAGAAGTGAGGTTTGCCTAAGAATGAACAAGTGTTGGAGGTGGAGATGGAAGATCAACCACATGAAAGATAAACAGGGTGCTTAGCTAAGTAGTACAAACCATCACAAGGAAGATTAGTTTTGTCTTTTGATTTTTGCCTAGGAACCAACCTTTCAAAAGGTAAATGCTCTTAGATGCACTGTGCTTACTTTCATCCATGACTGTGTTCTGCACAATGCCTCAGGATGCGGCTGGCTCTAGTCCATGTCATGGAATCCTGTATTTGAAACATTTACATTCAATCAGTTCACTGTTAGACTCTTATGTCATACCTGCAGTGATGTTAGCAAATTTATGGCAGAATTGCATTAAAGGTCATTGAATTCATGAGAGAAAACCTGGTTTCAAAGGCTAGCTCTGACATCTTTCTAAATTGTGGTTTGGGGCCAACTCTCCTAACTTGTCTGCAGCACAACTGCACTCATATAAAATGGCAGTAATAAGATTTCCTCATAGACCTTCAATGAGTTCAAATAAGACTGTGTGGAAAGCCCTTTTGGAATTGACAGTGTGCTGCCTGTGATCTGGCCTCTTCCTACACCCAGAGTGTTCCCCCACCAATCTCAGTCACCATGCAATGGCCTCAGGGAGCAGTCTGTGGCAAAGCTACATACCACACGTCCCACATAGCCCTAACCCAAGAGCAGCAGATGAGTTTTTCTGTTATATTCATTTTCTTTCCAGAATTTGGATTTTGGTAGAAAATTCTTTGACTAAGAATTTAGCTGACAGGCTAGAAACCACGTCAAGATAGATAATATGAAAAAACCTTGAAGGAATGAAAAACATACACATTTCTTCAAGGTGAATTATATTTCTAAAGCTTCTATTAATTCTTTTCTTTATTTTCATTTAATCCTTTAACCTTTTCCAAAATTTTCAAAATGTTGAAAATACTTTAAAATAAGAAAGATAATATAATTAATGAAGTTAGGAAAAAATTAAAAACATTCACAAAAACATGACCCAGCTTAATAAAAAATATGCTACCAATGTGATTAAAACCCATAACTTCCCCACCCAATATTATGTTTTCCCCTTAATGACCACTTACTGCTTTATTGGAGTTAACTATTATCCTGATTTTCAGAATAATCACATTCTTGTTTTGTTTTATAGTTTTACTATATACGTATTTATCTATCATGTAATTCACTTTCAAGAACTATTATCAGACTAGTACTTTATTGTGTATATATACTACACTTTTTATATATTTATCTGTTGATGTACATTTGAGTAATTTGTTAGAAAATGGCCGCACCTTGAGACTGTAATGTTAAGTGACACACATCAGACCCATAAGCTTAAATACCACATATTTTCTTTTATGTGAGAAAAACAAAATATTAACAGAGAGTAAAATAAATGATTGATAATAGGAAACAGAGAGATAGGCATTTTGCAAATGAGAAGGGATTAAGAGATGAAAGAAGCGAGGATGGAATGGCGTGGGGATAGAAGGGAGAGGAAGGGCATAAGAACATTGATATGTGTTATGTGCATGTACCAACTCCCCTCCAGGATGTAATCATTATATACTGCAACATATATGAATAAAAAATAAAATTTAAAAACTTCAGAATTTTATATGGAATTTATATTATACACATATTCTTATTTTTGGTTCAATATTATCTTTCAGTAATTCAGTTTGTTATAAGTAGCTACATTTTATGAGAATTCACTCATAATAACTCCCTTTTGTAAGTATCCTTTTGTGAGGATGTATTTCATATATCCTTATTCTGTTGATGGACATTTGGCTTATTTCCATCTGTGGATATTGGGAACAGTGGTGCTTAGAAAGCTTCCTGCACTTATCAAAAGATACAATTTCTCTCTTTTACTATTGTCACATCCTGTCAAAAACTATGCACATGTTCAACTTTACATGACAATGCTACATTGCCTTTGAAATACTTGCACCAGTTTGAAATTATGCCAGGACTTACTTTGCTAAATTATATCACTTAGTTGTTTCTTTTACTTTAAGCTAGATTTATGGGGAAAAAAACCCTTGATTCTAACTTCAGTACTTTGTTTCTCTGATATACTTTGGGAAATGGTCTAAATGCAATGTTATTAGTGTTCAGAGTGTTAATAAGATTGGTCTATGTATTTAGTTTCCTGGGTCTGCCATAACATATCACCACAAACTGAACAGTTTAAAGCAACAGGAATTTATCCTCTCACAATTATGGAGGCCTGAAGAAGGAAATCAAGGTGACGGTAGGACAATGATACAGGGAGGAAATTCTCCTTGATCTTTCTTGCTGTAGGTGACTCTTAGACATCTCAGATACCTTTGGGTTGTAGCTGCATGACTCTACTCTGCCCTCACATGACCTCCCGTTTATTTAGAGGAATATCTTCCTCTCTTATAAAGACACCAGTGACCACATTTAGGGCCCTCTCTAAATCCAGGATTATTAACTAAATAACCAACAAAGGATCTATTTCCGAATAAGGGCACATTCATGGTACTGGAGTTTGAATTTTGGGGACGCACAGTTCCAATCAGTATAGTCTGTCCTAAGGGAAGGAGAATTACCAGCTTGTGAGACAAGTACTACATATGTTATATAATTTTTGATGGCATAAGATGTATTTGCCATTGGGAGGGAGCAGTTAAAAAACTGCCTATTCAACATAATTAAACTACTTTTTAAAAAATATTTTGATTCTACTAGGTGTCCTTACAGAGAGACAAGTAGTTGAACAAAATGGGTCAGGGTTCTGAGGACGTCACTAGGACACACCGGAGTCTTCTATTCTGTACCCGAGTCCTCCAATGAACCACGTTGTATAGATACTTGGCAATTGTCCAGAGAGGAAGCATTTATTTTATAGACACATTTGATTTTGTTTGGGCCAAATTCCTAGCATTAGTGTAATAAAAATACAGGTTAACAGTGAAAGCTCATCTTGTCTCCTAGCCTGCTGTCTCCCATGACTTGTAGTCTGAACTTATTGTGAGAAAGGAGCATCCTCTGGGTTTAGGGGCTGAGCCCAGAGCTCCTCTGACCAAACCCACCTTCACACTAACCCTGACACAAATTGCACCATTAGAGAGTTTATGCTGTGAGTCCCACAAATATGTCTGTAAGCATCCTGTTGTAATTCTGATGTCTCCAATAAGAGGGAAAAGGACACCAATTTTCTGACATCATTATGTGAGATATTAGTTTAACTGATAACTTCCTGCTATTTATGTGATGGACTCCTAAGCTGAGTGTTAACCTCAGAGCTCATAGTGTTATCGGAGCAGAGAAAATGTCAAATGTGGAGGAAGGAATGGATTAGAGAATATAATTTGATCTGATCATACTCCCCATTAAGATACCTGAACTTTTAATAATATTAGAGTCAGATCTTTTAAGGCACCACATTTTCCTATTAGGACCCAAGATATCCTTCTCATTCTGTTTTTCTAATGTTTATCAGTTAACTCTCAGTCTTAGCTCCCACCTCTTACTCCAACTCTAGTGTATCATTCCATCAATTATTGGTTACTTCTACCTAAAAAATAATAAGCAATTGGCTCTTAAAATAACAATAACTGTCTTGCAGTAAAATTTGTTACAATGAATTGCCAGCTGAACAGATACAATTACTTGAGTGTTAACAGTTGCATACACCCACAAAAATTATCAAGATATAGAACACTTTATCACCCCTCCATCCAGTTTCTCTCATCCTAATAAAATCTATTCTCTGTACTGCCTTTGGCACCAGGAAACCTCTAATCTACTTTCCATCATAGTATTTCTTTCATTTTCTAAATTTTATGCAACTGAAAGACTAGAGAATATGTTTGTTTATTTCTTTCAGTCAGCATAATTCTGAGGTTCATCTATGTTGTTGCAAAAATCACTATGTGTCTTTTTTACTGCTGATTATTTATTCCTTTTTACTGATACATTGAAGTCTGTTCATCTGCACAGTTGACAAATTTTTTACTATTATGAAAAATGCTACCAGGAACATTTATATACAAATTTTTAAGGTGGCTCTATGTTCACATTTCTGTTGGGCAAATGACCTGGTTAAAATAGATGCACAGTAAACTTTATAAGAAGCTGCTAAGCATTTTTCCAAATTGATTGTCCCATTTTATAATAAAACTAGATAAAAACTCGGATGCTTCATATTTTCACTAACATTTGGTAGTCATTTTAATTTTAGATATTTCAGTGGACAGATTTGGGGTCACATTGTCATCTAAATTTTTTAACCAGATAATTTATCTTGTTGAACACTTTCTCACATACTTATTATCTGTATTATATCATTTTCTTGTTACTTTTCAAATTGTTTTGTCATTTTTAAGTAGGTTGCCTTAGTTTTGCATTGCAGTGCATGTATTTTGGTATTCATCATAAAGTCCTGAGACAGATCTACATAGTACAAATATTTCTCCCTTTCCATAATTTGCTTTTACACTTTCATAATGAAACTTTTCAAAGAAAAAGGTTTTAAATTCAATAAAACAAAATTCATCAATTTAAAAAGTTTATAGTTTGTACTTTCTGTATTTTGCTTAGAAATCTTTGCCTATCCCAGGCATACGAAAATTTTTTATTCATTTTTCAGAAGTTTTAAAGCAGCAGTTTTACTTTCAGGTGTGAAATCTATTTCAGGGTCTATGATAATTTCAGTTATTTACATAATTTTTATACACTATGGTGTAAAACATGATAATTTTTAATACTCCTGCATTCATTCACTCGAGCACTGTTAATTACAAACATTTCTATGTATAACTACTTGTATTTGTACTAAGCAAAGCATGAATTCTTACCAGTGCTTACAACTCTAATCCATCAGTATATGAACTATTCTATTTTAGTCTTTAGCACTGCTACTAGCCACACAAAACTTTTTGGTGGGTTTTGATTAGTCATTCTATTTGTTTAATATTTGTAAGTCTATTCAGAATTGTGCTTCCATTTTGTCCTGTTTTGGTTATTTTTGACTTTAAAAGAATTTGTTCAACTTATTTGTCAAATTTATTTTTCTTCTTGTTTTCTTTGTTTTTCCTATGTTTCAGTCAACCCAAAAGCATTTGATTTGGTGCCTTTGCTGACAACTCTTTGTTTTGACAGACTGACTTTGTTGCTTGTTTCATCCACTTGAAAATGGAGCAGCACAACTCTGATATTGTTGGTGCTGGTTAGAGCAAACCAAAGCGAGAGGGGCACTGAGCAGAAGAGTGTTGGACAATACAATGTTTACATCAGTAATGTCTGTCTTCCACTTTTATCAAGGTTGGCAGGCCACACGCACAGCAGCTACCACATGATACTGCCTTTGATGAAAACGTCTTTGAAAATACGGTCAGAGGTGGGGGATATAGTTCAGCGGCATAAACACCTGCCTGGCAAGTGCAAGGTTGTGGGTTCAATCCCTGGTACCAAAAATAAATAAAGAAGGAAAAGAAAATATGGTCAGACTCTTCTGAGGCTGAGACCTCTTTAAAAGTGCCACTAATATTATGGTTAAATAATAATATTAGACTAGATATATTCTGGTGTAGTTCAGATATAGTCATATGGAAGAAAATAGTGGAACTATATCCAACGAGGGCTATATTGAGCGCAGCTCCCTATGTATACGGAATATGCATAAATGTATAGATATTTACATAAAAATAGCATATTTTATACCTTAATTATTGACAATAATACATAAATATATTATTTTTGATGGAAAATGAATGAATAAATAAATAAAATAGTATGAACACCAAGTTACCAGAACTATGACTGTGCATGTATATGTATATACATATGTGCATACGGTAAAATTTGAATTGTGACTAACTTGTTCTGTGAGCATTCCACAAGACAAGGAAACACTTCTAATAAATTTTAACTTGACAGATGAGTGATATCATGAGCTAAAAGTAGCATGTGACAACTGAGAAAATGGTTCTCCCTCTCCCTGCTTTTCCTTCTCCCTTTCCCCGCCCCTGCCCCTCTCTTCTGCCCCTCTCTGCAGGATCATGGGTGACCATCTCCCAACGGCAAGAAGATGTGGAGGAGATCTCAACTGCAGAGGAGAAGGAGAAAAAGGCAAAGGAACCCTTCACTTCAAGGCAGATAAGGGAGATGTATAAAATGTGGGAAATAATGCAAAATTTTGTACTAAAGCACAGCTTGAGGAAGGCTGTAGCAGTGCAAGCAATGAATCTGTTTAACAATACAATGTCACATTTCCACAAAATTCTCAAAAGGATGCAAAAGCAAGTGTCACCGGATAAATTCCTTTTTAAAGCTGCGTGAAAAGAAAAAGTTTCCATTGAGCCAATAGACAGCAGTGATTCCATTAATGATAGTAAAAGTCATCTTACACAATAGTCCGCCTTTTTCTTGACTCCCTCATACCAGCCATGAAGACTTTCAAAAGTAAGTGCAGGTTAATTGTATTTTGCATTGTATTTATTATTTTGTATTGATTATGGCATTATAACCATTTTTATAGAAACATTTTTAGGTTGTGGAATGAATCATCCGAGTTTCCAGTATTGCTTATAGGAAAATTTGCTTTGTTATATAAACTTTTATGGTTTTATGTTTAAATGTTTTTACTACAAGCACGTTTCTGGAATGAATTATGCTCCCAAACCAAGTTTTTAAATATATATATATTTTAAATATACATGTATTTTAAATATATATTAAATATACATGTATTTTAAATATATATATATATATATATATATATATATATATATTACTTAAAGGTACTAGAATCCTCCATGAATGTAAATTGACATAAGCAGAAAAATTGTATAGCTAATTGACTAGAAAATCTGCTGCTTAGTGAAGACAGAGGTGTTTATTCAGAGTGTGCATGAGTGCATCCTTATATACTGGTTCTATTTTATTTTTGGAGACAGTTGCTTGCTACATAGTTTAGGCTGCCCTTGAACTCAATATGTAGGCCAGATTTGTTTAGGACTCACAGCAATCCTCCTGTGTCTCAGCTTCCTGAGTTCTGGGGTTAGAAGTGTCTACCACAGTGCCCAGTTTTCTCTATAATGTCCCTGAGAAAACAGAACATTTAGCAGCATGTCCCTGAAACATCCTTTTTGTGTTCCCAAGACTCCTGCCAAGTCAAAGGGACATTATAAACAGACAGGAACATAATATCCCCATAAGTATTATAAGAGGGACACTGGGAATGAGATAAACCAGTGTAATCTAGAAAAATTCCCTCCCTGCCCATATGACAAGTTAGCTCTTCTTCTTCTTCTTTTTCTTTTTCTTTTTCGTTTTATTTTAATGCTAGTCATACTATAGAACAGAGCAAGGTAATATTGTCATGCTATGTAGTTTGATTTATAACACCCCCTTCCACCTTCAATAGCTGGGTGTGGAACAGAGTACTGTGGAGCAGTGTAATCCAGTTGGCCATCTCTATACTGACCTAATAATTTCTGGAAAATCCTTGTCTATCTCATCACCACTGGACCTACTGAGTAGTGCTTTTGTTGAACATGCAGCCATTGTACATTTTTGCCAAGTAATGCTGTAAAGAGTACACATCTCTTGTGAGTACACACTCCTAGAGTAATACTGTTGGACTCTTAGGTGGTTTTTGTGGTCCTTTCTGTTTGTAAGTACAGTATCACTTAGCCCTATGCTCTTCTAGGACTTCTTGTGGGTCTGTGTAAATCCTACAGTATCTTCTTTGGTCGCTGGACAACCTACTCCTGTAATGACTCAACATCCCTGACCTATGGGAGGAACTCTTTTTTTTTTGAAACAGGGTATTGCTATGTAATCAGACTGACCTTGAACTGATTATGAAGCCCAGGCTGGCCTCGGCTGACCTGGGACTCACGGGAATCCTGCCTCAGTCTCTTGAGTGCTGGGATTACTATAGTCACGTGCTACCACATTTGGCTCCAGGAACACTCTTAGAAACACATTTTCTTAATTTATTTTGAATCTGTCATGCTTTGAATTGCATAACTAGTAGATTAATTTTCCTTTGTTTTCCATAATGCAAGACATTTTAGTAGAACAGTCAATATTTCAATTACTTGAATCAGAAAGATTCAAAGAATAAAACAAAGCCTTAGTTGCTGTTTTCCTGCTTGAACAAACTTGTATTTAACAAGGTGAAATTAATAATGTATTGGGCTAGAAAACACAAAAAAGTAAAAAAAGTACAATGTAAAAAATAAAATTCTTTTCTTTCCTGCACCCCAGGCTTCCCTCCCAGGATCTCTCCAAAGTCTAATTGATGGTTTCTGCATATCTTACAGTGAGGAGAGCATTGCACCTGCCTCTCGCTTTAACCTGTACATTTTATCTTTATTTTATAACAAAAAGATAACGTTAGATATAGTATTCCACATTTGACTTTCTTCACTTACACTTTGAGATATTTACATATAACCCACGCAGATCTACTTCGCTTTTAAAAACAGATTTTACACTGTTTTTGTTATTTGCTCAGTCCCTACAAATGAGTTCTAATTGTATTCAGTTTTAACGTTCTGTAAGCAGCACTATAATGAAAAGTCGTATCTGTGATGATGCTGCTACGGCACACACGTGTAACTGTACACATGTAGATTTAAAAGCTTATTTGATGTACATGCAGGAAAATTATCTTTTTTAGTTTTTAGTTTATGATCTTTCATGGTTTTATTAGCATATGTTTGTGATACATAGGAAGCACTGTGCATTCATCTTGAGGAATTAGTACAGATACATACTGCATCTTGTTCTTTATTCTTCTTCCTTCTCCCCTCCCTGCCCTCTGCCTCCGTGCTCAGGCCCCTCTCACATCTCCAAAGAATCCACCTCCCTATTTCTTACCATTTCTCCTTTATTTTGTTCTTTTACTTATATTTTGAATCACTCATTTTACAGAAACAATGTAATACTTACTTTTTTATGTTTATTTCAATTAGCATAGTCTCAGGATTCATCTATTTTTCTACAAATATCTTCCATCTATCCTTCTTTATGCCAGAATAGTACTTCACTGTATTTCACTATTTATCCATTCATCTGTAGATGGACACAGAGGCTGCTTCCATAAATTAATTTTTGTTAATTGTGCTGCTATAAACATGGGTATGTACGTATCACTGTAATATCCTCAAGAGGTATATTTGAGTCAAGTATTAGCTTTTTGAAGAATCTCCATACTGATTTCCATAGTAGTTGTACTAGTTTGCATTGTTATGAACATTTTGGAAGGTGTATCAGTCAGGACTTACTAGAGAAACAGATATAACACAAGATATACAACTGTATAAGAAATTACAAGATTGGCTTACAATGGTCAGTCACAAAATTGAATAAAGGAGTGTGCAGAGGGTGTCTGCATGCTGGAGGGTGAAAGGTCCAGCCCAAGGACTGGAGCTTACTGCAGTATCCTCAAGTCCTTATCAGGAGGCCAATAGGTCTATGACGGAACACTGAAGAATCTACAACAGAAAGCTGAAGAGTCTACGATGAAGCCAGTCTGTACCAGAAGCCAGGAGCAATGTCCAAGCTGAAGGTGAAGACTGGAGCTCCTCAGTAGAAGCAGCAATTAGTCCCTCCTCTTTTGCCTTTTACTGTACGCAGGCTACTCCCCTGGGGTGGGGGTAGCACTCACACCATCTGCCTGTCCTCCTCTTGCACAGGCTGAGGAAGTTACAAACTAGGGACCCTGGACCCTTGCTGAATCACTTAATTAAACTTCTGACGTTCTCACATGGAAACAATGAACAATATCCTAGAAAGGTAACTGCTTGTTCTGTACTCCCAGGATGCTGCTGAGTTACTTAGTTAAGCTTCTAGACTTCTCAAGTTTACATAATGTATAAACTGTAAGGGAAGGGTTACCTTTTTCCCCAATTCCCCACCAGCATTTCTTGGTTTTTGAGTTGTTGGTAATAGTTATTTTTACTACAGTAAGATGGGATCTCAGTGATGTTTTCATTTTCATTTCTCTAATGGTCAAAAATGCCGAGCACTTTTTAATGTACTTGCTGGTCATTCATACTTCTGAGGAGCTTCTATTCATTCCAATTGCTCAGTTTTTGATTGGGTCTTCTATATCTTTGGCTCTAATTTTTTTTTTTAGTTCTTTATATATCATAGGAATTAGTATTCTTTCAGGGGACTAGCTGGTGAACTTTTTAACATTCTGTATCTTTTCTCTTCACTCTGTCCTTTCCTTTGTGCTAAAGAAGCATTTTAATTTGATATAATTCCATTTGTTTAGTATTAGGAGTCTATGCAATTGAGATTCTGTTCAGGAAGTCCTTGTCTATACATATCTCTTCAAGAGTTTTACCAATGTTTTCTCCTAGCATATTCAGTTTTTCTGATTTTATGCCTGAGTCTTTTATCTATTTTGATTTGATTACATGGTGGGAGATATGGATCTGGATTTAATTTTCTGCATGTAGATAATTAGTTTTCTAAGCAACATCTTTTAACTACTTACCAGTACAGTTTTTTAAATACAGGATGACAAAAAATGCCTATTTTTCTTTAATGTTTATAGGATAATATAACAGGAAATATATGAATAACAATTTTGTAAAATTTATTTTTTTCTGTATACAGTATACCTTGAAACGTTCAATACAAAATGCTATGTTACAATCTGTACAGTAGTATCTAGTCTCTTTTCAAATTCTTTTTTCACTATTGTCTTTCTTGGAACAAGACAATTTATACCATCATGTTGATCTTTCCTTTTTTTCTGTGAGCATCATAATTTCAATAAATTGTCTACCCACTAAACATAATGATGAAGATGTGGATGATGAATGTTCTGGTTGGTGTTTGGCTGTCCTGTATCTTTCAATTGTTCAGTGTATTAAACCAAATCTAAATTGTAAACAACATTTTGAACTCTCTTTTTTTGAATAAGTAACAAACGATTTCTGTATTGTTTGGTCCATAAGATGCATAAATATTTTATAATAATATTTTTCCCAATTTTTGGATTAAAGAATAGCTTATTAGATGTTGCTCAACTCTATCAAGGCCACCCACAGAATTATTATAACCATGGACCACTATTGAATTTTTTAAAGTTTTGTTTCTTCTCTCAAGTTTTATCATATCTGTACTGTTGTTAGTTGACAATAAAGAGACATACTTTGTTTCTACATTTCATAAAATGGACTTCTTTTTCTCTGATATATATAACATTTCTCTCCTTCTCAGGTGTTTCTTTTGCAGTATTCTCACAGTTCCTTCCAATTTAGTCCCAGTGTCTCAAACGTGTCTGTTTCACATTGTAAAACAGTATCACAGCATTCTAGAGAAGTATAACAATTATATATAATGTAGTTTATGATAAAAATTTTTATAGATTATAGCACAAAATTATAGGTTATTTTTCACAGTAAGCATGAATTAGTAAAAGAAAATAACCAGAATTTATTATAAATATATGAAAAAGTGTTCAACATCATTGGTCATTTGAGAGATGCAAATTAAGACAGCACTGAAGTTCCATTTCACTCCAGAAAGAATAGTTGGTATCAAGAAGTCAACCAATAAAAAATGTTGGAGGGACTGTGATGGAAAAGGAACCCTTCTCAACTGTTGGTGGGAGTGTAGATGGGTGAAATCATTGTGGAAATTTGTGTGGAGATTGCTCAAAAAATTAGGATTAGAGGGCCCATTTAACCCAGCTTTTCCCCTTCTTGATATCTTCCCAGGAGAATTAAAAACATCATACCTCAGTGATATATGCTCATTTGTGTTTATAGCAGCACAATTTGTAATTACTAAATCTTGAAAATAATCCAAATGCCCATCAGATGAGCAATAGACAAAAAAGATGTGGCTTTTATTCTACAATAGAGTACTACTCAGCTATAAAGAAAAATAGACGAGATATTTCTAGGTAAATGGATGCAACTTGAGAGTAAAATCTTAAGTGAAATAAACAAGACACATATGTGCAAATATCACATCATTTCTCTGGTGAGATACCAAATGGGTAAATAAGGATCAGACTGTATAAAAGGCGTTGCAAAATAGGAACAAATTATTCAAAAGAAAGGGGAATTAAGATGGGGAAGGAAGAAAGGAAAGAAGGGAAAAGAAAAGGAAGATTTAAATACAAAGAATTCATACTCTTCAGTGAAATAAGTTAAACACAGATGTTTAAATACTACATTGTTTCTCTGGTGTGAGAAATTGGGTAATAAGGAGCAAGATGTATAATAGATACTGGGAAATAGGAAGAAAATACTCAAATGGGAAGGGCAACAAGGGATATGGCAGGGATAAGGAAGGGAGGGGAAAGGAAGAAAATAGAAAGAAGAAAATGGAAACAAAGATTTTGTAAATAAGCCAGGGAAGAGTGCTTGAAGGGAGGAGATCAGGGAAAAAAAGAAGAATCAAGATATATGATGTACAGGCAAAAACTCCCCCTGATGAATGTGATCATTATGTATATCTAAAACGTAACAATAAAATTAATCAAAATTTAAAATAAGATTTTACTGGAAACAAACATCAAAGGTATAAAAAAGTATGCAAGAAATAGTAAATATAAAACAAATGAACAGACATACAAGTGTGTCTTATGCAAACAATAATCACTGGTTGAAACGACAGCTGCCCAAGCAATGCTGGGGAGAGTCAGTACACTGATGTGCCGCCTGAGTGATGGGCAAAACTGTTTAGTGGCTTAAAAGATTATCTTTCTTCCAGCTATGTTATTGGCCTCTTTGTCAGAAATCAAATGGGTGAATTTAGGATTGCTTTCTGCATTCTCTATTCCGTTGCATTCCTGACCATGTCTGTTTCTGTGCCTGGACCATACTGTTTTTATTGTTCTGGTTTTGTATAACTTTAGGCCTTAGGATTATTCCTGCTTTGCTCTCACTGCTTATGACTGCTTTGGCTTTTTTGGGTCTCTTCTAGCTCCAGATACCTTTTAGAGTTGTTTTTCCTACTACTGTGAAAAAATGATATTGGTATCTTGACTGGAATTTTATTAAATCTATGTAACTGTTTTGGTAATAGGGTTGGTTTGACAATATTGATTCTGGCTATTCAAGAATAGGGGATATCTTTCCATTTTCTAATGTCCTCTTCAGTTTCTTCTTTTCAAAGCATTACTGTTTTCATTAGTTGAGGATCTTTCACTTGCATTCCTATGTGTTTAATTTTTTTAAGCTATTATGAAAAAAATATATTTCTGGTTTATTTTTCCTGGTGGATTCATCGTTGGCAGACAGGAATGCTATTGATTTTGCTGTGGGGGTTATTTCATAGGCTATTATTTTGTTGATTTTTTTTTTGTCTTCTGGTGGAAAATTTTGAATCTTCTATGTAAAGGATCTTGTAATCTTTAAATAAAAATCATTTGATTTCTTCCTTTTTTATTAAATAATTTCTTTCTCTTGCTAGAGTGCTTTAGCTCGTTTTGAGTACTATCTTTAACAGAAGTGGTGACACTGAAAACCTTGTCTTGTTCCTGACTTTGAGGAAATGTTCTTAGTTTTTCTCCATTTAGTGTAATTTTGGCAGTGGGTTTGTCATAAGTGACTCTTACCAGTTTAAGATGAGGCACTTCTACACCTGTTTTAGTTAGGGTTTTTGTCATGAATAGATGTTGGCTTTTGTAAAAATGTTTTTCCCTCTTGAGATGATGGTGCAATTTTTATTCTTCTCTGTATATGGTGGATTATATTTATTATATTTTGTATGTTTTAATCATCTTGATATCACTGGAATGAAGGTGACTTTGTCATGATATATGATCTTTTTGATGATTTATTGCTTTCTATTTGCAAGTATCTTGTTGAGGATATTTTTCAGATTATTTATTTTTTAATTAAGTTTAGCGGTATATTTTAGATATACATAGTGATCATATTCATCATAGGGAAGCTGTATTCATACATGATATACTTTGAGTTCTATTTTTCCCATTTTTCTCTCCCCCTTTCAATTCATCTTCCCCTCTCTATTTAGAAAGCTTTGTTTCCATTTTATCCTTTTTTTTATTGTTTTTTTCCTTTCTTTTCCTCTTTCCCCCACCCTAATTCTTCTCTCCTTTGAACAATCCCTTCTCATTTCAAAATATTTATTGCACATTTTGGTTCTTATTTATTCTTTCAGTTTCTCACACCAGGGAGACAATGTGATGTTTATACGTGTGAGTCTGATTTATTTCATTTAATAACATGGTCTCAAGTTGCATACTTACCTAGAAATGCCTCAAGTTCATCCCCCTTTATGACCAAGTAGTACTCCATTATATTTTTGCATTTATGTTCTTCAAGGAAACTGACTTTCTTCAAGGAAAAGACTCTTTGTTGAGTCTTTTTCTGATTTTGATATCAGGGTATTGATAATTTCAAGGTATGAGCTTGGCAGTGTTCCTTCCCTCTTAAATTCATGGAAGATTTAGAGAAATTTTTGTTGAATTTCTAGCAAAATTCTGTAGTGAATTCATCAGGCCATGAACTTGGGTTAGCTCTCTGGGTTTTTATTGCAGCCTTCATGTCATTGCCTGTTATTGGTCTGTTTAGGATTTTTAGATCTTCTTGGCTCATAAGCTTTGATAATTCATATGTGGCATGAAATGTACTATTTCTTCTAGATTCAACAATTTATTGGAATATAAGATTTCAAAGTAGTTTCTTATAATTCTATGAATTTTGGCAGTGTCTCTTATGACTTCACCATTTATTTCTAATTGTAGTAACATCAATCTGCCCAGGCTTCTTTTGGCAAGTTTGGATAAAGGTTTAACAATTGTTTATCCTTTCAAAAAACCAACTCTTTGATCCATTGCATTAGCCTCTTTGATTCATTATTCTAGTGTCAATTTCATTATTTTTCATTTTGATCTTTGAAATTATTTCTTTCTAGAAGCCTGCCATTTTCATTTGATTTTATGAAATTTTAAAATTCTTCCTTGATTTCTCCTGTGACTCATTGATTACCTAAGAGGATATTAATTAATGTCCACGTGTTTGTATCGTTTCTTCTACTGTATTTGTATTTTCTCTAGAGAATGAGCCTGAGTATCTTTTGTGAAATAACTGGTTGTATTACTTTCTGTAAGTTGTCTCTTTGTATTCTTTTCCTTTTTTATTTTTAGTGTATGTCATTTTTATTAGATTGATTTGGTGAAATGCAAATCAAAAAGTTTTAAATATGAAAAATATATTTCTTGAATCTTTTGAGATTTTTTATTTTATTATGAAGGTTTTTAAGTTTTATGTTATGAAAGACCTCAGGAAAAGAATTTACCTAACCATGTATGACTATGTATCTTTCAAGAAATATTTTAATTTTTTTTGAAGTTATATCTTGCTATGTACATAAATATACTGTCCCTTTGAAAGCTCCATATCTTTTTTTTTTTTTACCAAACGTGGGGAAGGGAGCAGTTTCTTCTGCCAGGTTCCTGCTGTGCAGGTAGACAGCTTGATCCAGGGTGTCTGATTTTCTCTTCATGTTTGGATAAAGATTTTTATACTTCTCCTTGCTTCCCATTTAATTTGGGTAAAAACAAGTGTGACATAAACACTAAAAGAAATGTGGAGAGATTTTTTTTGTCTATTTCTAAATTTCAAAGTTACTATATGGATAACATGTAACATTTTTTTAAGACTCTAGAAACTCGGTAATTTTTAATTTGTGCTTGTGTTTAAAACTTTCTCTATGTTTGTCTCCATTTAAACAAGTTTATCAGCTTTAGTTTGGGGCATTTGTACTAAGGATAACACTTTGTTTTTTTTTTTCCCATTTCAAGGGATCTGAGGAAATTGCAAGCAGTTTTATCTTAGGAACTCTTTGGTAAAGGAAGGAGTATATATTAAGAGTCTCCAACTTTATTTGCTCCCTCTTAGCAGAGTTTATGATAAAATGCTATGCCAGAATTTTTTGAGATTTCAGGAGAACTTTACAGAAATAGATGAATTTAATGAAGTGGTTCCATGAAGGGAAGATCATTATTTTTCACAAGAGTCAAAGAACTCAATTTAGACATAAAAGTGCTTTCCAGCTACCAACTCTTGGCCATGGGTTTGCATTGCAGGCTTGTTGGAAAACCATCCAGACTTTGGCAGTCTTTCTAGTTGTTTTCTCACAAGCTGCCTTGCTGTCTGGGGCTTGAGTCATGGAGCACCAAGGAATGTTTGGCCAGGCTCTTACCCTGCAGGATCCTAACTAGTGACTATACGCAAATGTTCCTATTTTCTAGAGGAGTCAGTCTGTGGTACCACTTTGTAGAAATTTTAAAAATTCTGCATTTTGCCTAAGGAGAACACTCAAGTGAAAATGTTAGGTTAAAAAACAAAAAAACAAAAACACAAAAGAAAAAACTAGTGACTTTACACAAATGTCTTCATTTTCTAGTGGAGTCAACCTGTAATACCACTTTGTAGGAGTGTAAAAATATCTGTACTTTTCCTAAGGAGAACACTAAAGTCAAAATCTTGGGTAAACTTAGGTTTGATAATTGTATTTTTCATCTTATGAATCTTCAGAATTTTTTTTTTTTTTTTTTTTTTTTAGCACCAGCACTTGAACTCATGACCTCGCGCCTGCCAGACAGGTGCCTAAGTCTCTGAGACAAACTCCCAGCCCTAATCTTCAGAATTTAATGCAAGAGAGCTGCAGGCAAGTTGCCATATAAGCTGGCTATTTCATATAAGCTCTGGTGTGACTTAAAAAGGGCTGTGATTTTTATAACTCTGAATGCTTCCATCAAGGCTGATTCTGGGCATAATTTCTAACTAAACAAAATGTTCCACTGAATTGCTCCTATCCTGTTTTTTGTCTTAGTTCATTTTCTGATGATGTAACAAAGTACCAGAGACTTGAATGATCTATAAAGGAAAGAACTTTATTTGGTCAACAGTTCTAGAGTAAAGCACCATAATCTGGTGAGGGCTGTGTGTTGCTTCATCTTATGACAAAAAGCGGAGAGGCAAGTGAATGCATGCAAAAGAGAAAGTACCTGAGAAGTAGTCTTTTTATAACAATCTACTCTCAAAGTAGCTAGTACATTTCCCTGAAAAATGCATTAATTCTTCCACCACCACCATAAAGGCAACCAAATTTCAACATGAGTTTTTAAGGGACAAAGTTTATTGAAACCACAGCACCTCCTGACTTCTCCAGACCACCTTTCATTACTCAGATCCCCAGCTTCCTTCTGATTAGATCATCCCTACTCACTGATGCTTCTCATGCTCAGAAATGTCATGTACACCAAAATTAACTTCCTTCTTCCTCCCATCAGAGGCTATTACTAAATTCTTTCTTTTCTTTTTTATTCCACTTCTATTTTAATTGACTTCAGTTTTATTTGGTATTGAGATTTCCTTCTTTCTCTCTGGGTTTGCATTTTGTTAGTTGTGCTCTTCACCTTAGAGAAAAGTCTGTGCAGTAACCTTAAGCATGTTCCACAAATGGCTCCTTCTCCATAGCTGTGATGACCCAGAAAAAGAGGAGGGAGCAGTCTGGAATGCATGGTCTTATCCTGTAAAACTTGAAAATATGCTGTCTAATACTAGAAGGTCAGTTTCCCAAAGGCAAAAGCTTTCTTCTATTTTATTCTTCTGTATTCTCGGGCCCTGGAAGAAGGATTGGCACATGTAGGTGCTCAGCAAACATTAGATGAATAAATGAATGATCTGTTCCTATCTCCACTCACCCCTCAGTGCTAATCCTCAGTCCCTTTATCTGAGAGTGCTGAATATTCTGGACATAGTGTAAGTTTTCTGTGTAGTGTAGCCTAATGATTTAATAGTTCCCATTTTTTAGGTTTTTTAGAGAATGTACTTATTAATATATGCAAAGTGTAGGTAGAACAATTCTTGGAATAGTAAGTCCTCACTATATTAGCTATTATTTTTCTAGAAAATTTTTTAAACAAAAAGAAAATAAGAAATCAAAACATAACAATTTAACACCAGTCAATAAGACAGTAACAATCATACTAACTATTATTTTTAACAAATTCTTTGATGGCAAAAAATTCAATAGGATATTACTGCTTGTTCATTTGTAATAACAAGTGGCAAAATGTATATTGAAACTTACTGATCTCTAAATCAGAGAATATAAGAAATGTGCTTAGCTCTCTATTATATCATAACAAATCCCCCCTCCAGAATATAGTGACCAAAAAACAAAAACTATTTTCTTTTTAATTTTTGAGACAGAGTCTTGATTTATAGTTCAGGCTGGCTTTGAACTCTTTATGTAGCCCAGCCTGACCTGGAACTTGCAACAGTATTCCTGCCACAGCCTCTAGAGTGCTGGGATTACAAGTGTCATCATACCCGGCCTGAAACCCATAGTCATTTATTAGGTCTTGCAGTGTCTGTGGATTTGAGTGCTGCTTGACTGAGTGTTTCTGAGCCTGGCTATTTCTTCTGGAGTCAGACAGCAACTGACATTTAGCTGGAATTCCTGGCCAGAACGTCCGCTGTGGGTTTTCCATATGGCCCAGCAGTGGCGAACCTTTTAGAGACTGAGTGTCCAAACTGCAACTCAAAACCCACTTACTTATTGTGAAGTGCCAGCATCACCATTAAACCTGAATACTGAGATTGTAGCTTAGAAAAAACAACTCAAGCATTAATGTCTTTTGTCTTGCAAGAAAAGCAAACAACATGGCACCATTGGTTTCACCACCCTTAGGCTTTTTTATAATGTGGTGACTTAGTCGAAAGGGAGTATTGGAAAAATGGCAGAGACAGAGAGCAGCAGAGACAGAGACAGCAGAATATGTGCTGCCTGTTGCAACTTGGGCTCAAAAATTATTCAGCAACTCATGTGCCACGTTTTATTCATCAAAGATTATGAAAAGGTTACCTCAAGTTCAAGAGGAGAGGAAAAACAGCCTATCTCTTGAAAGAGAAATGCTAATGTCCTATCAAGAAAAATCTACAGCACGATGTGACACCAGGATCACATCTCTACATGATCAGCTTTAGACAGGCCAAGCCATGGACCAATTTCACCATGTAGACAGGCACCACTGAACACACAGTTAGATTAACTCACAGGTTGTGAGGATAGTGGAGTTTAAGCTAACAAGGACTCATCAATTTAGATTTTGACTAGCATAAGATTATGGGGGCCTTCTGAAAGTGTTTGCCTATGGGAATGGGCATGGCTACATGCAACTCCATGCAAAGCATTCACTAAATTGCTGTCTGGCACCCATTTGCAAGGTGTTTAAGGAAAAATAAGACCAAGTCACAATTGAAAGTGCAAATTGCAAATACTTCCCTTCTAGAGTGATAGGGCTATAAATACCAAGACTGTTTCTGTTAAACAGGAATAAAATACTCTAGAATCAATGAGAGGTGTTAGCACCAGGGAAAAACAGCATCTTAAATCCTTATGCTAACAATTAAATCAGACACTTTTGACACTTTATCTGAGACACTCCTAGCAGTATTTTATTCTTTGTAGTGTGATTCAGAAACTCACAGTAGGTGACAAGCACATTTTCAAGCATCATCATTTTGGCTTTCTCAGCACTCTCCCCAAACATATTCCAATATATTATCTTCAAACCAGTTTTAAGCTCAAGAAAAGATGAGGGATGAAAATGAGTAAGTTTCCAGAAATGTACTCCATGGCATCAGGAAGCCAAAGAATTGACCTATGCAATAAACAGTTGGAAATCAGCTCAATCAGAAAAAAAAAAGAGGATTTCTCCATCAGATCAAAAAGTACCTTTGTGTTAGCATCCCCATAAGTCATGAAACATCTCTGGACTCTGGGAGAACTTGAAGCCTTGAGATCACTCACCTCACCACATGTAGTCCTTAATCAAGTTTTACAAAAATATTTTTCTTTCATTGTTGTAACAGACCTGTTTTAATACAATATCTAGTTGTTAAAAAAGTAATGAAACAGATACCATAAAACTTTTAGAGTTTTAGGAATCCCATTTATCTCAAACATTCTAAATGCTCTATGTCTGCCTGATTAAAAGTCCTAGCTGCACTCAGACTTCTGCCATAGCTGAACTGTGAGGTAGATTCTTGGGATATTGACACCAAGAATCAATCACTGCTCACAGCTTCTGAGAGGCACACTGCCAGTTTCTGAGCAAGATAGATGACTTATCCAGGATGAGGCTTGGGGGAAGCGTGAGAGAATGGAGGAAGGAGGGGCTCCCAGAGCTACATCTGAGTCCTCATTGACCTCCCTGTTAGCTGTCCTGCTTTGGTGAGTTTCTAGATATCTCTGAATTTCAGCTTTAACACTGGCAAAGTGGGAATCAGAGTGCTGATTGCACTGTCATCCCAGAGTAAGTAAATCACCTTATTGTCATTGACAGACTTGGTCTTGGCCACCTTACTACAGTTACTTAGTGAGAATCCAGAGACCTAACAGCGGGCATGAGAGCCAGGTAAAGAAGCTCCGCAAAGTAATTCTGCCAGGAATCTGAGGGTATAGGCCAGGGACCTACAGACTCTGGTACAGATACTAACAGGAAGTAAAATAGCCTACCTACCAGTGCACTCTGCAGGTAGCTAGCTGCCTTTGGGTCAGTCAGGAAAGGACTAGCAACAGGCTTGTCTCTGAAGTTTTAAGAAGACAGTAGCAAGACCACTGTGCCTTACTGTGTATTCTTGACTCGCACTGTCCACTGTGCTCAACCCTGGACATAGTCAAGCGTATGCTCTTAGCAGTACTTTTGAGAGAAACCCCAAGAGGCTCTTGTGGGTCCCTGAGGGAATAATGGCAAGAAGAGAACACCTCTTGGTAGTTCTTGCATTATTTCAATGAGAAGGAGGATAAGGCAAGTCCCAGGCTCGTGTTTGCCTTATCCACACCCACTCTTTTGCTGTCTGGTTGTAGCTCCAGTTTATTTGCCAAAGACAATAGCAACAACGGAACAGAAACTCTGCCCATTGCGGTAGTCAGGGAGCAGGAAGGAACCTTCTCAGTTGCAGATGTTAACATACCAGAGTCCTGGGCTGTTTGCTTGTTTTTCATGCTCATGTTTTCTTCCTTCCTTCTTTCCTTCCTTTTTTTCAAGAAATTTATGTTTATTTCTGTCAACCTCATTTCCATTTTTCTCAGGAACTATAAAAAATCCATTTGCAACCACTCAGTGGTGGTTGCTGCCCACCCAGTGGCTGAGCACTGGGAGCTGCAGACCAGGCTTCAGTGACGATCTAAGTGCTCCCGTCTTCATTCAGGTATAACTGAATGGGCACAAAAGGTACCAACCTACCCTCTCACCATTTTGTGACCTCAAGTTGAGCAACAGTGCACTCAGGACCTGGGCCAAGTTATTTGCCCTGAAATTCCTGTTTGGTCACAGCTTATTTTGCAGCATTCTACTCTTTCTTTTCTATCTCTTGAGAATCTCTGTAGAAGCCGAGATCAACCATGACCTCCTGTGGGTGATTCAGGGACACCAAAATAATGCTATGCATGTCCAGAATTTTCTGAATCAGTCTCAGTTTTGTTCAGTGAGCTTCCTTGATGCAAGTGATTGCTCCATGGTGCAGAGGACAACCTGTGTTGCACAGAGCAATTGCAGGCTGTGTGAGAGGTTAGTGGTCAGCTATAGGACCAGTGAAAGATAGAAGATGCAGTTCCTGGAAGGCTGCCTGATTACTGAATATTGCAGTGACTTTGGCATTTAGCACACTGACTAAAATCCATGCATGATATGACCCTGACATAAGCAAAGTTTTCAAAAGTAATTACCGCAAGTCTGCCTCAGATTCATGATGTAAATGCCATCACCTTTATTTTTGTAAATAAAGGCTGGTGACATTTACAAAGGTTCCTACCTTAAGGAATTTGTAGACATGCCCCTCCTTTATCTTCAGGGCATAAAAATCTCCGGATACTGAGAAAACACACCTTCTAGTTACAATGGGAATCCAGAACAGCACAGTATGGACTTGCTCTCTGCAGAAACAAGGAAGCTGATACCCATAGTTTTCTGACTTTCATGCTAGCTCAGAACATTTTATGTTTTTAAACTATTTAGATATATAATTGACTGTCTCAAGAGGCTTATTAAAATATTTAAAATAGACAAAAACAAAAGGTGTTCTGCACTAATTTATAAAGTCCCCAAAGTAAGTACAATCCATCATGATATATTTAGACTTGGAGAATGCAGTCAGTGAGATGGAATCCAGCTATTACTGACTCACAGAGCACCTGTCACTTGTTCCACAGCTGTCTCGCCCTCTCTGAGTTACTGACCTCCATCGTTTGACATTCTTTCCTAAGACTTGGAAAGAATGAGACTATTTTCATACTTCTTTGCTTAGATGGGGACAGGAAAGCAGCTACATATAAGTGATGGAAAAAAGACTGAGGAAACAACACTCTAATCAGATGATCTTTGACTGATTCCAAACATGTCATGAAATAATGCAATTGAATTGTGAAAAGCAAAGTGAAGCAGAGCTTAGGAATGTTGTACTCTCTTTTTATCCTCTTGGACAACGTTTTTCCCTTGGGTTACTCAACCTTTCCATGTGCTAACCATTATAGTCATATGTATCTGAAAGATCATGTACACCACCATTAGTTTCTTGTTCAAGGGCTAATTTTATAAAATTATAGCTACACTTCCTAAGAGAAATTTACAGACACACATTGGGTTTTTAATCTCTCATCAGCTTTTATTCTAGATGAGTTCTATTTTCTACAGGTTTATAGTGCTACTACAAGAACTTACCGAGCATCATGTTGTACTGTTTAGGAACACAGACTTGGAATCTATGCTTTATTCTATATTCTATCACTAAACAGCTGTGTGACTTTAGGTAAAAATACTTTCCTTGTGTTAAAATGGGAATAACTGTGATTTTTCTCTTTAGATTTTAAAATCACATAATGTAACAAATATTTAACTCATGATCTAATACAAAATGAGTGTTAATAAGTGAGAACTATTTCTGCTATGATTGACTTTTTCATTCTATTATATATTGGTAACAACACACAAAATGTTTAAATATTTAACTCATGATCTAATACAAATGAGTGTTAATAAGTGAGAACTATTTCTGTTATGCATGACTTTTTCATTCTATTATATATTGGTAACAATGCATAAAATGTTTGCTGACACTGACACTTTCGTCCCATTCTTTACCAGCCTTGATTGCAGATAAATGTTTGTTTCCTGTGGGCTTAGAGCCATCTTTCAGGAGCTTGAATATCAGCTTCAGAAGCAGAGAAGCCTCCATCTACCTTGTTCTCACTGAAATACCAATGTCACTGATATAGAGCACACAGTAAGTATATGTGGGGAATTAAATAATAAATGAATGACTATGTGAGTTTAAAAATATAAATGCAGTATGACACCACATCGAAAAATAGAAAATAAGGGTAATAATTTTGCCATATAGGACTAAACTTCATTCAAAGTTAAATCTATCTTTTTGGTGGAATTTTGCATGACAGAAAGTTACTTTATTTATTTATTTATTTATTTATTTTTGTTTGGTACTGGGAACCAAACTCAGAACCTCATGCTTGCCTGGCAGGCATTGTGCCACTGAGCTACATCCCTGGCCCAACAGAATGTTACTTTAAGCCTACTGTTAAAACATTTTATAATTTAAAATATTGTGTTAGCCAGCCTTCAGTCACTAGGAAAAAATAGCTGAGATAATCAGTTTAAAAGCAGGAAATGTTTATTTTGATTCACGGTTTCAGAAGTTTCGGTCAATGGTTTATTGGCCCTGTTGCTCTGGACCCACAGTGTCAGAGGACAGCATAGTGGCAACACACCGTGGAGGAGGCTGCTCCCTTTACTGTGGCTGGGAAGTAGATTACAAACTGAGAGACAGACAGGCAGACACAGAGAGGCAGAGAGGAAGAGACCAGAGTCTCAAGGTCAAAGACAGACCCCCACTAACCCCATTTCCTTCTATCAGGTTTTATTTCCTAAAGGTTCTACCACCTCCCAATAACGTTAGAGGGTGGGGATCACACCTGTGGCATATGAATCTTTGAGGGATATTTGAGATTCAAAATATAGCAGATGTTAAGTGTCTTTAATGTTAGAACTGGGAAAATAGTAGCAATTAATAACAATTAATTCTTGTTTGAATTACGCTTTGAAATGTTTTTCTTTTTTTGCTTCATGGAAGTTATTTACTAATTTCATTTTAATTTTTATTAGTACATGTTTGTGGTTATAATGATTACATTTACCATGGGAAATTGGTACATATACATAACGCATTTTAATTCTTCTCATGTCCCTTTCTTCTTCCCTCTCATTTCCCTCCATTTCTTGGTCCCCTTCCCATATGCAAAAGATGTGTCTCCCTGCTTTCTATTATCTATCTTTTATTTTTCTCTTTAACCTGTTTATACTTTCGGTTTCTCATGTAAGAGAAACCCTGAGATGTTTAACATTTTGTGTCAGATTTATTTCACTTAAAACTATGTTCCTAAGGTGCATCCATTTTCCTACAAATGACTCAAATTTATCCCTCTTTTCTTGAGGAGTTGCTAAATGTGAGGCTTTGATTTTAAATTACATAATAACAAACATGCATACTATCCCAAAACGGACAAATGATTGTGAACAGAGACTTCTTGATATACTGATAGTACTGAATGGGTTGAGGCAGCAAAGATGTATTTTACAAATTGATTTCCATTTATCTTTCCGAATATTTCTGAAGTGTGTTTTTGGAGGCTATGAATTATTTTATAATATGAACTAGATTCATTATGCAAATAAGTGAAATTCTTTAACTACAAAATCTGAGGTTATTTAAATTTTCAAAGTTAGTAGATGAAAGACCATGACATGAGTCACTGATAGTTAGATGGGCAATTGTTCCTTGGGGAACAAACTTACATAAACAAAGAATAGCTATAAAATGACATAATAGGTCATAGGTATATCTAACTTCCTCTCCGTTTGGGGAACCACAAAAGGAAGTCTTTTAATATAATGGCGAATACCATTTTTTTTTCAATTTGCAAAAGCAATAAGCAATAGGGCTTAAATATTAAAATTAGTATTTTTATGTTCCAGCCGTGAAGGTTTGGAGGTATCCTAAAGAACTTTTAAATGTTGTGAAGTGAGACTATGGAGAGAAACAGTTTACTGAGCATGCATTATATGTCAAGAAGTGTTACCTGGCACCTCCCCTACTTCTTACCCACCTGCTGCCCCTGAGGTTCCTATGGGTCCTACGCAATGCATTAGAAGACCCAAGGGTAGTGTTAGTGCCCTTTATACCCCTACACATAGCCTAGCACAAAATTTTAAAAGTATTCATGTACTAAATACTTGTATTTCTGTAGAATGTAGGTCCTGATTGAGACTGTAAGAAACAACCACACATTTCCTTCAAGGTCAATGAACAAAGAAAGGGAAAAGACTGTCTCAGAAGTTAACCTCACATTTCAGTAGAAAATGCAAATGTAGATATCAGAAAACTGTAAACTGTTTCTTCCTTTCTTGTAAAATGTGAAATAAACCCATGAGAATAATAAAGAAAAAACTTTCATTAAACTAAATGCAATACTTTTATTTATTCAATACTTTTACTTCAAGTACTCAATACTTTTATTGTCTCTAAACCATGTCTATTTATTTACCATCATTTTAAGTGCTTTGCAATAATAAGCACATTTAATCCTAACCTATTACAATTCCTATGTTACAGGAACCTGAGACACAGAGAAAAGTCATACTTTTCGCATGGAGTGGTTGAGCCAGGCGCCAGCGGACTGGCCTTCAGCTCACTGGCTCAGCTCTTCCTATTCTGAACTGGCTTTCTGTGTGGTCACTATATGCTAGGTTATACATCCTTTTTTCACTAATAAACTGAATCTGAATTTTTTTCTGCTTTTAGTTTAGCCCTATCCCTTAGCACTCCAGTAGCTATTTAGATAGTCAGTGTTGATTACTTCATTAACTATCATCACTTCACCCTTACAAGACTTCATTTGTGTCTTCGTATATTCCAAGCCCTGGATGTCTGTATTATTATTGCCTGTTTCCCTAAAGGAACCTAGTGTGGCTTTTTCAAGTGTACACATGACAAAGAAATGACTGCTGTGTGTGTTGTGAGGTGCCGTAAGTCCCTTGCATCTTTTCCTATTGAATATGTGCACTGCGGTTGTTCCGTGTTTTCTATCCCCTTTGCTTTCTATCAGGTTTTCTTTTGCTCCCCTGGGACTTTTTCTTAGCACTAGTGCCTTTTAAATCAAACTTTTCTTTGACAGATAATTTGTATAATTTATTGGGATGTAGGAGTCTCAAAAATGGTTTTACATCTCCAGTGACCTGGTATAAACTGGAAGGTGATGGGCAAGAAAATTACTCTCCCAGCCCTGCAAAAATTGACTGTGTAGGTCTTACCATGATTAACTTGGAGGCAGCTTAAATGTGTTTAACTCTCCATGCAGTTTCCTGTCAAGCCATTCTGAAATAGTTATACTAACCTGCAGACTGGATGTGTACTCTGCTCAGTGAGTGACAGATCTGTTTCTGAACATATTTCTTCATGGAGCAAATTCCTAGCAGAGTTTATATTTCATAACTATTCTTCACAGTAGATATCATTCCATAACAGTTGCATTTATGTCAATAGTAAAAGACCTGTGTGTGGCAAGCTCAGTAGCACAAGCATCTGCCTGGCAAGTGCAAGGTCCTGAGTTCAGTTCCCTGTACAAAAAAAAAAAAATTGTGGATGCATGTGTAACACAAAAGCACATATGTATGTTTATTTTTATTGTATCACCTGAAATTCTCTCATCTTGAAAGGAACAGTGATGCAGAGTAATAATATAATCAAGACACTAAGTGGTGATTTGGTTAATTACCAAGAAAAAGTTTATCTGATTAATTCAAATTATTAATGAAGAGACAGCGATATTTCTCTTTTTAGTTACATGAATAGTTTCAATTTTCTATGTTAAAACACCAAGAACAGTTTATAAAGTGTGATTTTTCAATATATAGGTGTACATGTGCCACTAATTGATAACTGGTACACATTAAATTAAGTCGGTACTATAATTTTCCATATCCATTAGGTCTTCAAATACTCGAATTTAGTATTTCTCACTGATTACTGTTCCCAATAGCTTGGAAGCCATAGGTGTCATGATGCTTAGTCTCTATCTAATAATTTCAAAATCATAAGTATAAACAGTTGGTAATTATACTGAGGTTCTATAAAATGCTTTGGACAGTAATTATGATTTTATGAATAATCCTATGGCTATTTTCTCTGCTGCAAGACATACAGAATAAGTTACAAGAGTGAAAGCACTTTCTGGTTACATCATGCCTTGAAAATTTCAACAGAAACCAAGGACAGTCTGTAAGAATTTCTTAAGATTCTTAAACCTATTTAACGTCCCATGATTTGTTTTTTCAGAAAGTGTGTTTATTATTTTCTATCTGATTTCTCTCAGAATGTGGCAGTAAAATTCTAAAAGTGAAAAAGGTCCCTAATGTTTATCTCCAGGTCTCTAAATCCCCTACGCACATGTTCTGTCTGCTCAGTGACTTTCAGGGTTTTCAGTGCTGACCCATCAGAATGGGTCTCCTAATTCCTCAGCTTCCCCTTCTCGTCTAGGGTTTCCAAGCTGAGAAGAGGTCACTGGTGTCCACACCGTTTCCAAGCCAGAAACTGTATTTAAACATTTTCATTCACATACAGCCTACAGAAAATAAGGAATATAAACTGTATGTAGCTAAAGAATGCAGTTCAGCTGACTTCCACTTATAAGTGCACTGTGCAGCCACCACCTAGACCACGCTCAAAATGCAAAGGTTTCTTTTGTGACCCTCTGGGAGACAATCCCTCTCTCTCCAGCCCTGTTACTCTTCTTCATAAATTCTTTTCACCTTTTCCATCTCCACTGCTTTCACCATGATTGTCTTTCACCTGAACTACTCCAGTACTGTCCCTGCTTCTCTCTCACAGTGATGTCTTTTAAAAATCGTAACTCTGATCATCATTGCCCTTACTTTCATCACTAGCTTTCTTTTACACTTAGAATTAGAGAGCTCATTACTGAACTTCAAAATGAACGTCCTCAAAATGTGATGCCTGACATCTTTCCTTCAATCTCTTCTTCCTCTACTTTTTGCTTCATCATGTTACAGGTATGCTGTTGATTTGTTGCTTGGTTATACCTGTTGTTGTTCTTTTAATTACTGCAAAATGCTTTTGAACATGCTTCCCTTTGTTTTGAATGCTTTCCTTCTTCTTTCTCACCACCCCATCCCCCTCCCTGATCCACAATCATGCCCAAGTCTACATATTGCTTTACATGCTTGCTTCTTTCTTTCTTCTTCTTTCTCAATTTATGTATCATCCCTCTGTAAAGCATTTCCATGCCCTACCCCCACCTAGAAGGTAGCTTCCAATTACTCAGAAAGTCTTGTCCTTTTTCTTTAGACTATTAAACACAGTTTGCAATTAATGTATTCAAGAGTTGTGTCTAGTGGTATATTGCCTCACCACTAGATCACCTCAAGGAAGGACAGGGGATGTGATTTCATTCCAATGTCCTAACAGCTGCACCTGAAACATAATACATACATAATAAATAATTTCTGAATGGATGAATAAGTGAGTGTGTTCTCATATCTAACAACAGTGCAAAAGGGGAAAATCAAGAAGAAATAGGAGTTGAGTAGGCAGACAGGCCTTTTTAAGGAGCGAAAGGTTTAACCTAAGAAATTTGTTCTTAATAGAGTACATTTCTGAAATGGATTCAGGAAGGTATTGTTTTGCTCAGCCAAGCATCACCCTGAGCCCAGCACATTCTCATAGGATATCCCAGGAGAAGAATAATGCAACTAAATGTCTTTCCTCTTTGACTCGTGGGTTCTTTGACACCACTGCTAGTCTCATTGCAAGATGTTTGTAGGTATCTGACTTGTGTTTTCCTGTCATTGTTATAGAGTCAATTGATGGTCTGAATACTAGAGCCCAGCATAGGTTGAAGACAAAAGATGGGGCAGGTTGAGAGACATGCAAGCAAAGGCAAGAAATCTTTTCAGGAAAAGTGTAAGGGTGGATTCTATGTGAGCAGTGATTTTGAATTTTGTCTTTTGGAAGTTTTTTTTTTTTATTTTTAAGCTTTGCAATTCAACTTTTATAATCTCAGTCTTAGTAAAGTTTTGTTAAATAGAATAACCTGTGTTAGCATTACTTTGGGAAATGCAGAAAAGATTTTGGTTCAACGCTTGGTGCCTGGCCATATAAGGCAGGATGGCAGCAGCCTAAGGCAGGGACACAATGAGGAAAGAGGTAGTCAGCAAAGGTGTTCAGAGCAGCACATTAGAACAAGAGCCAACAAATCACTACAAGATGGATTCGTCTCACATGTCAGCATTCCTTAAGATTTGTAGACAAATGAAGGAGGGAAATCTTACTTCCCGTGGCTGTGCAAGACAGGGCACATACCATGTCTTTGGTGTTAAAGCTAAGAGTGACCTCCAAAGCTTAAAGGGCTTGGGGACATTTTGGTTACCGTTCTTGGATTAAAATTCTCTCAGACATTCCAAATTTGAAGAAGAACAAGAGTCAAAAAATTCCATTAATACATTGGGCTGAAGTCTGTCCTTCTTTCTTTCCCTCCCTCCTTCCCTCCTTCCTTTCCCTCTCTCTCTCTCTTTCTGTCTCTCTCATTCTGGAGATTCAGTTCAGGGACCTAATGGGCAAATGCCCTGTCTGCTGAACTACATTCCCACATTTATTTACTTATTGACAAGGTCTCAATAGGTTGCCCAAGTCATACTTGAATTTATGAACCTACCAGGTAGGCATGTTCTAGTGCTCACAGCTTGAAATCTTCTATTTGAACAACTAAAAATGCTGACTGAATTTAGTAGGCCATCAGTCTAGTATATTTTGTATTGAATTAGTTGAATTTTCATTAGTCAAAATACCTAAATTGATGAGACACCTTAGGAAAAGAAAAATGTAGTGGACATGAAAAACGTAGTGTAGGGAAAGGTCATTTGGCCCCGCGGTGACTTGTCAAGTGTGTGTGGATGATAGAATTAGGTTTTTAAAAATGAGAAAGGTACAAAAAGGATTGAATGCTCAGGATATGTAGTAGTGAAACAGTATTGGAGAATGAGGGGTGAGATACTGCCAAAGAAAAATTCTGTTGGCTTTGCAATTGTGCTTCTGCCTTATTTAATCATTCTTTTTTTTTAAGTTCAATCATTCTTAAATGAGTCAGCAATGTAATTGGAAACAATTGTTAAAATACCCCAAATAAAATAATCAGTTCAGTCACATTTGAATATGTTAGAAAGGCAGGAGAGATAGGGAGAGAACATTTATGCATAACATGTGGCCTTACTCCCAACATCACTGGTAGAGACTGTTGAACAAATTTGACTTAAATTCTGAATAACAAGGAAAGAGTTGTTTTACTGGATTTGTTGGATAATTGCCTCAAATCATATGTTTATTTCATGAAACATTATACCTTGACCTAACAGGAAATGCTTAAAACATTTCTTTCCAAGTAGAAATGACTATGTGTGTCATGTCTGGTTGAAATACAAGTACAGTGAAAACAGAAACAAATGTTATATTGGTGATTTTGCATGGTGGCTGCCATTCTCCAGGGCTTTTCTTTGTACCTTGCCCTGTGCTGAGAATTCTGCTTGCACATTTCAAGTCATCCTCAATCATCAGTTTGAGTAAATGTGGTAATTACCCCTGTTCCGCAAATAAGGAAAAGGATGTTCCAAGAGATGGAGAAGTTTCCTAACCATCTAAATCCTCACTACTAGTTAGGGGTGAAGCCAGAGGCTGGACAAGTCCGTTTGAATCAAAAGTCCATGATCGGGTCAGTATGCAAGATTGCCTTGAATGAGAAGCAGCAGCTACTACTGCCCTATTTATAATGGATGCTCAGATAAATGACTGCATAAACAAAAGAGGCTTTTCATGCTAGAAATACTCATCAGGTAAGTTGTTATTCATTCCCAAACCCATATTGTCAACCCCAATTTTGATATCTGATTGCAGTGGAGAGTGTAGAAGGGTCGTCTAGGCCTAGAATCGGCACCTCTCACACTGGTCCTGACTGTTGCAATGAATCTTTGGATAAATCATTTGGATTTTCAGGACACAACCTTCCTCATTATCTGTGATATTAAAGAGGTAAGCGATTTTATAAACAATACAGCTTTTCAGCTCTAACATTCCAAGAGTCTAAAAGTCATATGAGATTGAGAATCCTCCACCCACCCATTTGACACATGCCATTAATTTGTAACATGTTCTCTGACTTTCTGATACTGCTTATCCAGTGAGGTAGCCTAAGACTAATACAGGTCTCTAAATGGACTTTGGTCAAAGAGAAAGAAAAACATACTAGCTGGAAACTTGGCAACAGAGTAAAATTTGCAAACCGGTAGATAAAATTACTTTTTCTATCATCACTGCAGTATGTTTTCCTTCCAAGTCTTTTCTTTCACAGAATCTTCAAAATCCAAGCCTCCAAACTTTGTATATGGAATCTCCACCCTGACTGATGACAGCTCTTTCAATGACCTGTCTCCTAAAGCTAGCAATTTTCACAAGTTAGAGAATATTTCAAAACCCATTTGTAAATTCAGAGATATGATATTAGATTTTCTCATAGATTGTATTGCCAGATAAAGCATAGGATAAGTCAAATTTGAATTTCAGGTAGACTTAGAATAACTTAAGTGTCTCCCAAATTACATAGGACAAATTTGTACTAAATAATGATTTCTTGTTAATTTGAATTTCAAATTTAATGAGATGTCTTACATTTTTATTTGTGAAATATGGCAAGCCTCCTTATCGGAGAAAGAATGTTTGTTTAGTTTTTTGGGTAGGATTTAGGTCAAAGGTGTCTGAAGCTAGAACCCTGACAATCTGGGCTACTTTACCCATTTTGACACTCCAGTGTTAATTATCTGTGTGCTGTTGATGTGTCTTCAGTGGGTGTATTTATTTGTGTTTAAGTCTCTCATAAGTCTGTTTTATTTAAAGAAAACACACTCACACAGAACATTAAACTGATTCATGAAATCAAAGAGATCCTAACCATTGATATGAAGGCTTCTAAAGGATGTAGCATACTTTGGCCTACATCTTGGACTGTGTTCTTTGAACTAATTGGGAAATATTGTGTGCTGGCAGGCTTTAATGGAGAAATATGTTTCCCCTTAAGGATGATTTGTCTAATTGGCTGAAGAAATGTTTTTTCTCTGCCTCAGAAAGCTTTTTCGCATTTGCTAATGGTGATGCCTCCCCACTTTCCCCAACCCCCAGGGCATGTGCTACACTCTGTTCACTGAACTCAGTTTGGAATTTTCTGTCATCAAGCTGGACAAGGTTTCAGTTCCACTTGGAAGAGGCCCTGTTATCTCTCTGGGCTGCTGTTGCCTCCTGTAAAAATTAGGTTGGAAAAGACAGTCTCTGGAGTTGCACAGGATATCATCTCTAATCCAGCTCAGCGATGAGCCTGGGTGAAAAGACGACAACTCATGATGTACAAGATTCAGTACTTGTTATGGTATCTTTTCAAATTTCATTCTGCCCAGGTTTTAGCCTATGGTGAAACTAGGTTGTCCAAAGAAATCTATATGCTTGCTTCATTCTATGGTCAGCACCCTCTAACTTCCAAAGAATTTTAATAGTTTTCTATAAAAACAAAATTTAGCTATAATATGCATTTAGTTATAATGTGTTTGTTTTGGTTCTTTGTCTATACTTTGCATACAATTTAAAGTTCAAGTAAAATTTCCAGGTGGATGCTTGAGAAATGAAGGTGAAATTCATGCATTCAGCCAGGTGAATGGAGAAGCCAGTTCAGATTGCTGTGTTAAATATGGAGAGCCAGACAAGTGGTGAGTTCAGGAAGCCCAGTGAGTCATAGTGACTCATACCTTCATGTCAATGCAAAGACAATGCCTATGGAAGGACTTTATGATCTGTCCCAGACTGTGTTCATTATGAGTTTTATAATCTTCATTATTCTTCACATTCTAGACAGGACACTGATGTAATCCACAGGATTCTGAAGAAAAGCAGGTGAAAATAAACTTATGACCTTCCTCTGTTTAAGTCATACCTTGAAGAATGGAGCAGATGTGAGTCTCACCATTTCCTTTCAAAGCATGAAGTCAAGGTTATTTCCTTGTATTTTCCATACATTCAGTTTTGATGAAGAAATTGTTTTGATTTCAAACTCAGAGGTTCATGTTTGATGTCATCGCAAAATGCTTAAAGGCAGGTAATATTTTCTGGAAAGAAAGATTCTACATTGCTACATGTACAGCGATAATCTGTGGTTCTCATTTCTTTTAAAAACAGATTTATTTGCCTATTTATGTGCTAAGAAATGCCTGACTAGTTGTATTACTGTGTTACTGTTCTCACAGAAATACAACATGGCATTTAACAAGAACAGTTATTATTTCTGATAGAATCTCAAATATTTCTTTTTTAAAATTTATTCTGTATTTGAGTCTATTCTCCTGAGGAAGAGAGAAGGAATATAATCCATGGAGTGGGGCCTTCTTGATGAAAGATACCCAGTAGACAGGATTGATATTGGGGAAAGTCATCACTTCTGGTTCCTTCTGAGTCTTTCTGTTTCTTCTAATTGAGATTTGCCTAAATTTTTATGTTCTTTCTTTTTCCTTCCCTTCACAGAGAATATTAGTATAATGGCATTATGCATTTAATATATAGATTTGAATAATTTTTATCATCTAAACTATTTCTTACTAATACTTCTAAAATTTCAAAATACTCACTTTGGACCCAGCTTTGTCTTTATTGTATTTTTCTTCAGTATTCCTGAGCATCATTATTTTCCTGATAGAATTCTTTGGCTATGCTTAAGGAGAAAAACATAGTATTTTGCTAAATAAAACAACTACTAAAATGAATATAATAGAAACAAAGCATTTCAAAGAGCAATATCAATATTTTAAAGTAAAATGATAGCCCGTCTTTGAAAAGTATACCTTCCTTGACCCCAAGTATATGTACACTTCTTTTAGAAACAAGCTGCAAATTTTTGAATTCATTTAGATCTCCTTTTGCTGATCAAGCTACAAGTAGCCAGCAGTACCCATGCCCATAGTCTGAACCTTGAACATTGCCTCTAGTCTAGTTTCTGTACAGTGTTTATTCCTCTCTGAAACTTTATGTACCTTGCCTTTATATCTACATTCTGTTGAGCATTCTGGTCTTTTGAGCTCTCACTAGAATCTACCATAAACTTTTGGTTACAACCCTCTAAAGAGTCTCTAACCAGCATTTCCAAACATTTCTTAACCTCTCCTGTAATCCAATTTCAAAGGTTTCTAAACCACATAATTATGTATAGACACAGCAATGATACTACTTACCTTCTCTGGTATCAGTTTTCTGTACTAGCTTTCCCATTACTGGAACACAATACAAAATATCCACAATTTAAAGGAGATACTATGGTGTATATCTGGATTTCACCCCAAAGCCTTATGGTGGGGCATTCAGGAAGTGATTGGATCAGGGGGTCATGATAGACATCAATGAATTAGTGTACTAATGAGTTGAGAGCTACATGTGATGTTGGTAGGTGAGGCCTAGGAGGAGAAGGTGGGTCACTGGGAGCATAGTCTGGAAGATTATATTTCCATCCTTTCTTCTGTGATTGTTTTGTGCTTCTGGTCATCTTGCCCTGAGCTGTTTCACCTCTTCCCTGGTCTTTTGCTGTGCCAATCTGCCTTGGAAGCAGCCGACTATGGACTGAAATCTCTACAAACCGTGAGCCATAATAAACCTCTCCTCCTTTAACTCATGGATGTAAGGAATTTTGTCTCAGGAAAAGTGTGTAGTTAAGACAGAAGGAGGGGCTTATTTTGGCTCACAGTTTTTCAGAGAGTGCAGTCCATTGTTGACTGGCTTTGAGGCAGAAATGGCATGACAGAAGTGTATGGTGGACAAAATCTGCTTGCCCCATGGAAATCAGGAAGTAGAGAAACAGAAAGGAGTAACCAATGACAAGAATATACATTTCTACATTTCACTCCCTCCATTACCTTCCTTTTCTGACCCCTCCCCACCCTGAATACATGAGAATCTTGAGGAACATATTATAGACCTAAATTATAACATTGGTTTTCATTAATTCTCTCATGTTTACCTGAATAGAGGCAGAACCAGACATACAGAGAAATTATTGTTTCAGTCTCTAAGCACTGACCTGAGTCAGTTTCGTAAATAGTTTTATATGCATCTTCATTCTTCTTATAAAAATAATCAATTTTTTTTATTTAAGTACTTATACTAGCATTATACTAGGAGGAATAAAGTAGAAAATTACAATAATTGCAGTATTGACTTGAACGGTTTAACCCTTCTGCTTCAAAAAACAAAAACAAATGCAGAGATAAACACACAAATGCAATTTAGACCTCAATTATCAAATATTCTAGATAGCAGACACTTTAAGGGATTATTTCTTGTTTTTGTCCTAATAAAATTAATGGTCCTTTAGATAAAAATTAACTGCTTTCTTTTTATAAAGCATTCTCATAGAGATCAGAAGAAACTAGAGGTTAAACTCAACGAACACATGGATATTTCATGTTGAACCTAGATCATAGGCATATGTATTTCATTTATTTCCTGCAATAAGGTCAGGTGATAAATATGGATTTGACATGAAGACCTAACACAACACAAGTCTTCCAACTTTATCTTACTCTATGCACTTCATTTTCTTGGTAATTGTTTAAGAGTTGACTTCTGTCATTTGTGTGGCATAATGATTAGCAAAATAGGAACTGCTTTTTTTTCCCCTATATTTTTACATTTTCTCTTTGTTATACAACCAGAGCTGGCTTTTCTAACTTTCTCATTCTTGCCTGAAGAAAAACAGGCAGCATTAAATGTGAGGGGAAATTATCATTTTTGTGTTTTATAACATTGCCTTGAATGAATTTTCTAAATAAATCTTACACTGGAGATTCAGGCTGGATGTTGATGGTTCCTATCTTAGGCGCTTCTTTTGAAACACACACTTTATACTTTATGCCCCAGTTGGTCTCTGTCCTTCATCCTGATCATTTCAGATATGTACATAATAAGATCAAGCCTCTCTTTCTTCTCATCATGGTGATTTTCAGACCTCAGAAGTCTGTCACACTGACATTAGTAAGTCCTAGCTGTATATGCAGTTTGAGCTTATTCTGACTTCAAGCTGTGAGCAACATGTTAAATGTTCTGAAGGCATCAAGTTCTTGTCTCTGGAAGCACAAGCGAGACTTGTGCTAATATCTCAAGTGTCTTTTCATGTATTCTTTCTTTTCTAAATGTCCTCTCCTCAAGAAATTTTAAACAAGATTATGTATGCTACTTGAACTATAATCGGCTTATTTCTCTAAATTTCCTTTTTCTTTTCTCCAGTGTTAACATCCTCCATCCTTATTATGATCCAGAGCTGTGTCCCTCCAAATTTATCTACAACTCATTAAGAGACCAAACATTTGGAATCAAATACAATGTAAATACTGGAAGAACTGGTTTTAATCAAGATATGATGACCTAATCATCACAAACTCAAGGCACATATTTTGTCATTTTTCTTTTCCTTTCTCTCACATTCCCTCATTCCACATCCAATGCCAGTTTTCTCAGGCTGTGTATGCCCTTTGTAGCAGAATCGCATGCAGGGGTGGTTAAAAGGTAGGTTCTGGGGTCTCACACAGACCCTCTGAAACATCAGTTATGGAGGTAGGCCCCGTAATCTCCATCAATAGTTCAGTCTTAAGTATGAGAAATCATGGCATTCCAGGTCAAATAAACTGGTTTCTTTCTTAATGTGCCATTGTGTCTCCAATCTTTTTCCACTTTTCTCAGATGGTTGCTTCAATATCAAAAACTCTTCATTTTCCTACTTCCTTATTCAAGTTCTGTTTACCCTTCAAGGCAAGGTTGGATTGCCACCTCTAAAAAATCACACTACTTTAATGGCACTAGTCCTAACTGACATTGCCTCTCTGAGCTCTGATGCATTCACTGCCTAAGAAAGGAATCAGCATAGTGCATTTTCCTGCTGTGTTTAAGAAATTGTACTTGTCCAGTGACACTGACATATATCCCTTAGTGAGGAAACTTAAAGTAACACTTTTTATGTGGAGGAATAATAGGTTATCTCATTGTGCTCAAGAGTCTTAATTTGCACACATTTAGTCATCCTCTTTAAGGGAAAGGGCATTAATTGAACTTATCAACTCAGGCTGAGGATACAGCTCAATGGCATAAGTGCCTGTCTGTCAAGGGCAAGGTCTTGAGTTCAATTCCCAGTACCAGTAAATAAATAAATAAATAAATAAATAAATAAATAAATTTTTTAAAACTCTGAACTTAGCAACTCTACTAGAAACTCAATTCAAACTTCTTTATGAAGTAGCAGTTTCTACACTATTTCTCATACAATTTTAAGAAAATGAGAAAATTCCAAGATAGTGCCATTTCTTTCAGCCAACTCTTGGAGTATTCTGTTTAGCAGTTGTCACCTAAGCTGTACTAAAATTTCCAGGCCAACTATCATAGGCAGTAGGGTAAGTGACATGTAAAAGGATACTGTATGACGTATAACAGGGATCACAGATTCAAATCCATATAATATATGTGGATGTGAATGTGAAGCAAATAATGTATGTGGATATAAGTGGGTCAGATTAAGGTACTAATTAGCTCCACATACCTAGTCTTGGCATTAAATTTTTATTGGGAATAATGGGGAACTTAGTGGTCTACAGAATTCTTTGAGCATGCTGAAGATTTGATGGATTCTAGCTGATTGTCACTAGGCAGGAATACAGGCCAAGCATCATCAAATATTAAACATTTTCAAAGGAAACTGTAAATTGATTTTTATGAGACATCTTCTGAATTTTAATAATGACTACCAAAATTCAAAACACTGTAGACAGGAAAGGCCAAAAACATTTACAGGTATTTTATTTCAAACATCATAATGCCATAAACTAGGAGTTCATGGATCTCTTTTGCTGAATCACAAATCACCATTTGACAGTCAGTGTCCTCTATCCAGAGTATGAGAGGAAGGTAGAAATAATTTCAATAAAGTTCTCATTTCAATCAGAAAGGAAAAATCAAAATTTTGGAAGATCCTAAGGTTGGATTTTTCAGAAATTCTGAGAGAGAGCGTCAGACAATCGTAAATGAATCCTCACTCCTAGTTTAGAGTCCCTGAGGAGGAGGGATGGGGTAAAATGTAGTACTATGTCTTAGTCTATTTTGCATTACTATTGCAAAATATCCCAGACCAAGTTATTTATAAAGATTATTTCTGGGGAGGACCTACCAAGAAGCCAACAAGCCAGACTTTCTGGTAAGTCATGCAAGCCGTGTATGTTCCAGGAAGAGAAAAGTCAGATAGCACCTCCCATGAGCCTAGCAGCACATGGGTTGAGAATCAAACACCCTGCCCCCCACCCCAGGTAAGCAACAGGCTGGTTCCTAGGACAGGCTGAGTTGATAGCAGCTAAGGTACATAAAGCAACTCAATGCTTGTATTGATTAGTTGATTTTGCAGGCCTGGAGCCAGTGGCCTGAGCATCTCTTGGGAGGATGAGAGTATGCAATGTAGCAAATATGGGGGATTTCCTTCTATCTTGTCTTTGAAATCCAATATTTTTCTCACTGTTTTGCTTTGCTCTGATTAATTGTTTTGCTTTATTCAATATTCTCTTTTGATTGCTTTTATTCTGTTTTGTTTTTGGCTTGATTTTGCTCTACCTAATGGGACAGACAACTATTGTGAAGATAACAAGATATATTATGGTAGCTATTATTGTATTCCTAGTATCCTGCTTTGAAGTTCTGTACCAGTTTTGGTGCTTTGTTCTGATTGGCTTTGTTCTGTTTTGTTTTGTTGGATTTTGCTATCTTTAAAATTAAAAAAAAAAAAGGTTATTTCTTACCATTCTGCAGTCTTGGAAGTCTGAGATACCAGGGCCATGTCTGGTGAGGATCTTGCTATGTTCTAACATGGCAGAATGTATTACATGGTGAGAAAGCAAGTGAAAGAGACAAGAAGGCTGGACTTGATTTCATAGTGAAATTACTCTTGGAATCACACACTCTCTTAATGCCATTAATCCATCGTCTAATTATTTCTCCCTAGCCCCACTTCTTAACACTGTTAGTACTAGGAATTAAATTTCTAACACATGAATTTTTCGGGACACATGCAAACCATAACAGGGGCTGTTGGTTGTCCTCTAAGTGGAAAAGGGTGGATATATTGATTTGTCATCTCTCATTCCTCAGCAGGTATGAATGAGTAACTTCAGGCTAATTCTAAAATCAAAAGTACAGGCCCAGGGAACCGGTTTTCATCAGGTTAGTGGTGAACTGAGGTGGATTCAACATCTGTAGGCTTCAAACTGAGACCTAAAACCATGACTATATTTTAGCATTTTGATGATAAGAGACACTGAGCACCTAGAACATGCTTAGCACTCTATTTAATAATTTGATTGACATAAATATTATCAGTACAAGTGATGCAAATTAACTAGTGCACTGGTTGCATTTGTGAAAGAAGTACTTTTATGGCCTTTTAAGCCATAGGTATCCAACAGAGTTGGTTTCAGTTTGCTTGATTTGTATAATTAGACATCATGAGAGGAGGTTTGTTCTCCTAAGGGTTACCGCCTCTGTGTTTCCATAGCCAAGTGTGGTCAGTCAGACTTATTCCCTAAGTGACATGTGTGCAGTGAAGCCCATATGTGTTACATTTTCAGGGAAATCCTTCCCTTCACAGCAGCTGACAACCTCAGTAAGCAGTTCATCTATGTCAAGGTGCTTCTTTTGAGGTTATTAGGTGTTATCTTGCACCTCATCTTTGACATTAGAAAGGGCCCAGAACAGCACGCAGCAGTTTTGGCAGGCTGCAGTTATCACTGGAGCCAGATTCTCAGATTTAGTACCCAGAGAAAACAAACATTGACTTTCTCTCCTTCCATGTTTAAACTATGCATTCCTTGCGTGCTGTGGTGGTGAATCAGGGTGCCTTGTGAAACTAAACTGAGTGATCAGCAAATCCCACACATCTTCTTTTCCTATGGCAAAGAAATAGGCATTGTGTAACACTATCTCCTCAATCCAGGAGCAGCTGCCTAGCCAAGAGGCAGGTAGCAGGAAGTCTTGACAATTGCCTGATACTTGTGTTGCCCTGACTTGCATTTTGAACAACTGAATCATTCTGGTATTAGCCAGCTTTTGAGCATCTATTTTCTTCATGGTTGCGTAGATGACTGAGGAATTATTATCATTAGATGACTAAAAAGGAAGATTTTTCCAGGTATAATGGTGCATGACTGTAATCCCAGGACTTGAGAGGCCAAGGCAGAGGATCGCTGTGAGTTCAAGTCCAGCTTGGCTACATAGTGAACTCAAGGCCAGCAAAGACACTGTCTAAAAAAGAAAAAGAAGAAAAAAAAAAAGAAGAAGATGATGATTTTGATAATGATCTCAAAAAATATGAACCCAAAGCATTTTATATGATATAATTTATGAAATGGTAAAACTCAGAATATCTATTGAAAAATCTATTCTATTTGAAATAAACACACTGAACACTTTTCTGCTGTATTTTTTAATGTTTTTATTATCCAAACTGATATCTATAAGCTAAATGCCAAAAGCCCACCAGATAACCACTTATTGACATCTACATGAACCTGTTTCATGTGGTTTGTCCAGTGTTGGCATGGCTTTTGGAAGGAGAGGGATAAGGGTATACATTCCTTGAGTTGAGCCAACTCAACTCCATGCTTGCTGGACCTGAGGATATCTAGTTGGGGATTAGCCTCTTTCTTCAAGGGGCTTTAGGTCCAATGGCGAAGGCTGCATGTAACATGAACAAAGTATTATAAGAGCTGGGAAAATAGTGATTTTTGCTCAAAAAAGAGGTCACAGAGGAGGGTCTTACTTAAAAAAAAAATCTGGTCAAGTGAATCTGGATTTCTTTTGCCCCATCCTTTTTTAAAAACTGAGGTATACATAAAAGATGGAAAGAAATGACAATTAATGCCAATGTTTATTGAACATATTCTTAGTGTAGGATACTGTAACAAGCATTTTACACACACAATTTTATTATTTTTAATAAAATGAAATAAGCAAAAAGGAATTTATGCTACAACAAGATAAGGAAAAGTAAAGCCAAATTATCATAAGATAAAATAAAATTTATTGATATTTTTACCTTTAATCAAATCAAAAATTTTCAGAAAATTTTCATAACTTAAATGTGTTCTCTACAGCGCACCTATTTAAGCAGCACATGGACCAGTTTACAAAGAGACATCACAGGACAAGGACTTCCTCTCATCATCACCAAGGTGTTCAATTGTTATATTTCAAATCCTGTCAGAAAATTGGCTACTGTTGTTTCTTTTCCTTGTCTTATCTGTTGACATCCCACATTTTAACAGAAGGTAGAGAAAAGGAAACTCGTATTCCTCTGGCCACTTCAGGGCACATGGCTTAGAGTCCATGTATCACTTTGGGTGAGTGGGATCATTTAAAGATTCTCTCTTAATTTTTAGCACATAACTTTGTCCTATGAGGAAAAGCGAGAAGCAATGAAGGATGATCGATAGCATTAGCTGGTTCAGGGACCTCAGTCTGGGTGCATACCACAATGGGACCCACAGAGATTTCAATATCAAGCTTGCTATTTTGAGGCATTATCCAAACGTCTTGCTACTGTGGTAAAATGTGGCGAAGTAGATTCCACAAATCTTCTGGGAACAGTATTTGCTGCTGTTGCTGTTCTGTGGCCCATTCACATCCCTGGTACTTACAAGAGGTGTGAACGGATAATTTCGGAACCTCCAGAGAAATGTGCTTGTCCTGAACATGAGATAGCCACTCTGATCATCTTTGTTTTTATTTTGTTTTCTTAGTAATATTTCCATGTGTAAAGAACTCCACCCTTTCAAACATTGTTTCATTCTTCCATCAAGTATGCTAAAGCACCTCATACTGGCAGGTGTCTTTTTGAGTCTGTGGCTACTGCAGTGGCTACAGCACATTAGCAACTGCTTAAGCAGCCAAACAACACTCTGTCCCAACTGCAGCTTTCACTACTCAACAACAAGGCAAACACAACAAACTGAACACTAATTCTGGTTAAGTGGTTTTCCACAAAGACCACAGAAGTATTGCAGGGACTTGGATGAGGGACTGGATAGGAGACAGCATACTGGGAGTCTGTGACAGTTTAGTTTACTTGCATCAACTTTATTGGCTTTCAGATCACCTACGGAATTAGTAAACCACACTCATGCATGTTTCTGGATGGATCATAGATGCATAACTTTAGATATTGTGTATTGTCTCTGGCTCTCTTCTTTCTGGTGCTGTTCTCATTCTCTACTTCCTGACTTCCATGAACAAAGCAACTTTTCTCTACCACGTCCTTCCATCATGATGCTGCTGCCTTAGAGCCAGCCAAATATGGACTGAATGCCCTGAAATGTAGAACCAGCTTCTTTAAATTGTGGGTGTTAATTATACTGTCTCAGTAATGGGCAAGTTGACTTATACAGAGAGTTGTTACCTAAGGTGGGGTCATCTTTGTGACTGTATCTGGCCATGTGGTTCAGAAGCTTTTGTAACACGTTTGTTGATAAAGTTTGAAAAAATTTGAAGAACTGATTTGAAAAACAGCCCAGAAGGTTGTAAGCTGAGCCTGATAAGTGATTCTGGCCAGATTTCAGCAATCCATAATGCTAATAACCAATGAAGATACTAAAGGGTAGGGTCAGGATATTTCAACTGGGAATGAAGAATATATCAGAGAATAAACTAGAAAGCATGTATTTTATACTTCATCAAAGAAAAAAATGTCTTTATTTTTCCCAAGTCCCAAGACTTTGCAGGAGTCTGAAATTAAGGGTGGTAGACTAATTAATCTGATGAAGAAAATTTCAAGACAGCCCAACATTCAGGATCTGGAATAGGTATTGCTGCTGCTTTCCACACAGTTTATAGTGAGAACTGGGGGCAAAAAAGCACAACAGGAAATTTTTCAAAATTTAGATTTTTGCATAGAAGAGGCCATATATAAAACTGGGGCTGAAGGAATTATGACTGCTAAAGAGATTAGTGCTGTTAAAACTAAACCAAGTACTTCGCATGGTAAACAGAAGAAAATAAGACTTGAGAAAATCTCAGGAATAAGCAAGATCCCATCCATTACAGACTCAAAGGTATGAAAGTGTCAGTTTTTGACTTGAGAAGAGAGACCATGGGCCCCGTACTCAAAAAGGATCTCCTAGAAAATTGATTCCCTAAATTTATTTCACTGTACTCAGTTATTCAGGCACTTAGAGCTCACTACAGCCATGTTCCAAAGGGTATGGCTGCCACTTCTGCTGATAGAAAACCTTTATTCCATTCACATGATGTTGATATTACTAGCACGAAGAATGCAAGAGTTGAGGGTCAGAAAGATTTTCACTCAGATTTAAAAGAAAGGCAATATGTTCATAGGGACAGAGCTCCCCAAGTCTTTTAGACCTCATATCTCAGGTGCTGGACATGGAGCCACAGGATGTAATGTTTCATCTGCTGGGTTTTAGTCTTGCTTTGGTCAGGTTCTTGTCTATTCTCCTATTTTTTCCTTTAGGAAAGGTAATGTTTAACCTATGTCATATAACTTGGTATTATGTAACTTGTTTTTTATTTTTTACATAAGTTCACAACTAAAAGTTTGCCTTGAGCCTCAGAGGACACTTTGACTTGCACTTCTCAGCAATGATGAAACTGTTGAGACTTTGAGGAAAGAATTATTGTGTTTCAGTTATAGGTGTCTGTCTTGGTTACTTTTTTCTCGTTGCTGAGACAAAACACCTGACACCCAGAATAAGGGAAGGAAAGGTTTATTTAGCTTACAGTTTTTGGAGGTTTCAGTCCACAATTAGCTGGCTCCAAGGCAGGGTGGCATGGCACAGGAACAACACTTCAAGGCAGCAGCACAGCAAAAGCAGCCAGAGTAAAAAGGGAGACCAGCAAGCCTCCTCTCCTTTATATAGCACACAGGACACCCCCCCCCCAGGGTGGGTGTAGCATTCACAAACATCCTTGCCTTCCTTTGCACAGGATGAGGATGTTTACCAAGTAAGACCCCTGCTCCCTGCTGAGACTCTCAGCTAAACTTCTGACCTTCTCAGATTGTAACAATGACCAGGTAACTGTGCTCTACACCCCAGGATGTAGAGCTGCTGCCTTACTTAATTAAGCTGCTACACTTCTCAAGTTGACACAATGTATAAACCGTAGCAGTGTCAGAGTAGAATCATGTTAGATAGAGTTAAGACCTTGTGTTTATTTTGGAGAATAAGTATGGTTCAAGGAGATGTGTTTGCATGCTAATTTGACAATTAATAGAATGGGGCAGTTCAACTAACTTTTTTCAACTTGACTGGCTTAGGAGCAACTTAAGGAATTAGTAAAACATGTCTGAGTGTGACTGGGTAGGTAATGGAAGTATGACATTGCATAAAATATATGTTCCTGGTTCCCTGCTCTCTGGCATTTTTTCCATGCTATGCTTCTCAGCTACAAAAGTTAAGCAGCTTTTCTCTGTCACATACCTTCTCCATGATATTTCTTCCTTGGATTCAGTGATAATGGACCAAATCTTGTGAAATCATGAGCCTGGTTGTCTCTTCCTTTAAATTGTGGATGTCAGAAATTGTGTCTCACAATGGTCAAGTTGCCTTATACAGGCCCTCACACCTAGTTCAGTAAGAACAGGCCTTCTTTGATCTTTCATAGTTTTGTCCTTAGTATTATTTTAATAAGTATTGACTTTAGGTGCAAGATTTCATTTGAAGAAAAAGAAAACTCTGAGTAATATCTAATTTTCAAAAGAAAAAAATAGACTTCTAGATGAGATCAGTCAACCATCTTCCAAGCCCCATCCTTCAAAAGTGACACCCAGCAATACTGAGACAGCAAAGATACTGAGAATTATTTATGATTCTTTTGAATTGTTTGTAGCTTTTGAGTCATCATTTTTAAGCTGACTCTTACAAAGTACTATCATCAGACCTAGAATAATTTTTCCAACAAGTTTGAGCATTTTTGTCATTGTGCTATGTACTGAAGTAAGAAGTAAAAATTATAGCTGTCTGCAGGATATACATGCTTCTATTGTCTTAGTTTAAGCCAAATTTAGCATCTTTATTATCTTTGTTTTTATTATCCAAACTACACTCTTCCCACACACACCAAACTGGCTTTCCCTATATAGCAAGATCTCTTTTTTCATTGTCATTTTTGATACTCTACTTTCTGTCATTCCATGAGTCACGGTGGTCAGATTGACTCTTTAATTTGGTAGCTCAGCAGTTCTTCCTTGATATTTTTTCTAGAAAAGAGAACTGTAGAATAGTTTTGATGGCTCAAAGGTTGAAGGAAATTGAGAAATGTGCAGCTTCTAGAGTGGCATCTACCAACCTATAAATGGAAGAAGGCATCAGTTTCTATAGTGGCAGGAGAGGATAGTCACAATCTCTGTTGGATTGCTGAAACCCAGAGCCTAACATTTCCCTTCTATTCTTAGTTACTTTTCTTGTTGCTGATACAAAATATCTGACACCCAAAGTTAAAGAAAGAAAAGTTTATTTAGTTCACAATTTGTGGAGGTTTCAGTTCATAATGAGCTGGCTCCAAGGCAGGGTGGCACATGACAGAGGGGCAACCATTCATGACAACTGAAGACAACAAATGTAAGGAGGAGGAGAACAAGCCTCTTTTTGCTCTTTTATCTTATGCAGACTGCTGAGATTAGGGAGGAGAAAATCCAGTCAGTGGACTGATCCAGGAATCACCCACCCTAATCCCTGCATTCTTACTCCCAGGACTGAATCATGAATGAATTACAAACTCTACTTTAGCTACCTTTGAAAAAGCCCACGCCCCCATGACTGCATGAAGATTCGGGAGGACATCCAGATACAAACTGTAACACTGCTGTAGGATGGTAATCTGTCTAACAAAAACTGAATGGAAATTTGGTGTATTAGGAGTGGTCCTGGTGAGAACTGACCCAGAAAGACAACTGTTCTGACACTTAGATCAAGAACCTTAACTGTCCCTCTCTAGTACCACCCTTCATTGTACCATCCTTTAAAGTTCTCCTCAAGCTGCATTTTGTCTTAAAACAATATCTCCAGTGTTTCCATTCCCTAATGTCTTTCCCTGTGCACTTCTGTATTTGCCAAATACTTTCCCACTAATGTTTGAGCTTTACTGGGTGTTTATTAGAGTTCAATGCAGGCTTTTTACTAATTGCTTAACTGGTTCTCAAAGGCATCAGGCAGTGAACAGGAGCTCACTTTCTTTTCTTTCTGTGTCAGCACAAAATATATGGCTTACTGGATGAATTTGTACTCAATCTATTAATTTAGGGAAAATGACACATAGAGAATCTGGCTTTTCAATTCATAATTAAAACCCATACACATATAAAAACACTGGAATGTTCTTTGATAAGTGTAGAACTAGGCACTAGAAAGAGAATCGCTTAAAGATTTTTCATGGTTTTGTTGCACTCAGTATAGTTTGCTTAGAAATATGTACTAGTTCTGTGTGTGAGTTTGCGTGTGTGTGTGTGTTTCTTGCATTACTCTAGAAGATTTTCTTTTTCGAGTAAAGTCTCTCAATTATTTATATTTTTGTTGGGAGTGTATCAATACATACATCTTATTTCTTTAACTTATGTATAAATCTTGTTTTCAGCAAACTGAATATAAAAACTCATCCCTGTAGACATAATAGAAACAGCTTTCCATGGCTTTACTTCCTTCCACAGGATGACTGGGACATCACAACAGAGGAACACTGTCATGACCTTTAATGTTTCTCTTTAATGAGGTGGAGTGTGGGAGGAACTGCAGAGAACGATATGCGGAATAACTCCCACTGAGAGCTCCGAACACAGGAGTTTTCTATTCTTTCAAGTTAGGTGACACAATGTTGTTGACTATAAAATAATCTTATATTTATTTATTCCAAAAAGAGTTCTATAAGAAATGTGATTGAGAATTTAATCTGTAGTCTAGTGCTGAGAGAAGGAAACTTTAATGAGAGTTTCTTGGTCAATTGTCTCTTCCACGCCTTCAAAATGTTTGCAGTCACACAGGGTTAAGATAATGGCCATCAGGCCATTCCATTCCTCACATTTCTGATCAGAGATAAATGAGAATATGCTTCCCTGCTGTGCAAACATCCTTTTTATTAATACTGGTTGAACAAGAATGTAAGCACATTTAGCTTCAGAGAAAACTAACAGAATTGGAAACGCAAAGCATTAAAACTCAGAGTCTAAGATCAAGCTTTCAAAATAGAAGTTAGCAAAAAGAAAAAGTATTGCAGAAGAAGTCATAACGTGGAAATGGAAATAGATTGGCATATTACAACTGCATTATGACACCAATGTGATGCCCAGAGACCAGTGCAAGTTTTGCTCCTGAGAAAACAGATGGTCTCTGAAATGAAGACTGCACCTTCCCACTGTCTCCAAGGTATAATATTTAATTTGAGCTCATGCTATCCGTCTCAATTTATAAGATTAACTTCAGTTACAAACATTTGACAACGAACCAGCTAATATCTTACAATATACTTATTCTTATATTTTGTAACAGCTCTTAAATTGTTGTTTTACTTTATCCTTGTTTATGTGTACTTTCCCATTACAAGTCTAACCAATCTGAGGTTGAGTTCATGCCGCATGTATTTCCATAGCACCTACCCTAATTCCTTGCACATAGGAGGTACCTATACCACTGCATGGCAAATCCAAGGCCATCACATTGTATTCATGGTTCAGCTAAGCTGTGTAACAAGGAGCTGTGGGCACGCAGTGAATGTAGGTTAATTTGATGCCACACAGGAAAGTCTACTATAATGTAAAAATTCTAGAATTGTTTTAGTGGTCTGGGAAAAAGAAAAGTCCAAAAAGTTAGTTAAACACAGTGCTACTGCCTTTCAATAAATGTTCTTTGGATCTAAAGTATCAAAAAAGAAATACATGTGTCTACATATGCATCTAAATAGTAACTAAATACACAAATGCACAGTTGTTAAGCATTCAGACAAAGAAACATCAGTTTTATAGATCAAACAAGTTTTGAAACAGTTGTCTTTCTCATGAGCCAAAGACACCCAGCTTCTCTGTGCTAATGATCATCTTGGGCCCAGTGAGAATGAGATGCAGTATAGACTCAAAGGATTACATACTGTATCTGGCAGACATGGGAATACATAGATTTCATCCCATTTTTACCCAGATTTTCTTGGGAGCTTCAGAAATTTCATCAATGGAAAATGAGTTGAATCTTTTTATGGATCCATAAAAATGTATAGTTCAAATTAAATAATATTAAACACATTCCCTTTGAACACACAGCTCCTGTTATGCCTCAAATTTATACCTGTAACCATGGGTTTCAGTGACAAAACCTTCAATAGCATTTGACTTTCTGAGATTAAAGCACTGTGCTCAAAGTAAACCTCATAATTAGGGGAAGGTGCTATAATCAAGGGTCCACATCCAGAAAACTTGAGAGAGAAAAGGACCATTTGCTGGAGAACAGGTCTTGACTCTTTTGATTTTGCAAAGCACTAACAATGTTGACTCAGCTTGACTCCTAGAGCTTGAAACGTGACCAATATATTAGCAAACATGATTTCTTTAGAAAAGAAAAAGAAATAAATGCATAGAATTAAACTAAAACCTTAAACAAATTTTGGTTTTCATAGGTCAGCCCTCTGAACTGGACAACATAATTCTGCTTGATCATTCTTTTTGTCCATTCATCTGTGTTCTCTTTGTTCCTTTTTCTCTTGCTGCTTTCTCTCTCATCTCCTTATTTTATTCATCCTTGTTAAATATGATTCTCTTATAGTAAGATTTTCATGTTCAAATGCCACATTTTCAAGAAAATGTTGAATTTTTAAAATACAATAAGCTGGTTTGCAGCCAGTGAATGCACAGTGTTTCAGGACACACTTTGAATCATGCTCATCTCCCCCTGATGTGAATGGAAGCACACAGCAGCCCGAGTCTTTGTAGACTTCTGGCAGTACACGGATAAGTAACAAAATAAAGACAGACTCTCCATGAGCAGCGTGATCTGTGAAGATGAGACGGAGGCGCTGGGATCTGAGCGACTGTGAAACACCCCTAATGAACTCTCCTGCTCTGCTTCCTCAGCGCTCCCTTTCAGAGCCAGGAGAACTACAAAGCAAGCCATCATGCTTGAAAGTACAGCGAGCAGGAGGAAGAAAGACAAAAATCCGAGGCTGAAAGGAGATTTTGAATTAGTGATAAGCTGCTGCATCCCACATGTGGTGGTGGGGGGGGGCGGGGGTGTTCAGTTCCTGGGGAAAGTGTTTTATTAAACACACCACACTCTTTTGCTGTTGGCTTCGTTAACTTTCTGTTTTACTAATGTGGTTCCTGGAAATAAACAGATCGAGTTTTCTATTTATCTACATGTTGTGTAAATAGCTACTGCAGGTCAGTGAGGCAAACAGCAGGGTTATGTTTGAAAAATCTTGTTGCAGTTATGTTGAATCTGACAAAATACTCACTGACCACATTTAGGAGCTTACAAAAGATGTGAACTTGAGGAACCTGAAGTGGAAAGAAACACATTCTAGTGAATACACATGGGTCTATTTTATCTTTCTCTCCCTCCCTCCCTTTCTCTCCCCTTGGGTGTGCGTCTCTCTCAACCTTAATTTTATTTTGTTTCCTTTCCAGAAGTCCTTATACCAAGATAACATAATTAAGTAATTGGATCAGTTCAGGATGAAAATGCTTAAATGGACCATCTAATCTCTGAACAAAAAACAAAACAAAACAGATCAACACCATTCCACCACAACAATGGAATCAGGAATTTTCCTGGACTTTCCCTTTTTTGATAGTTGTGTCCATGGGACTTGCTTGAAACAGCCTTTTTCAAATGTAAATGTTTAGAATCAGAAATGATTGATTTAGACCATCGTTCATACAGTCAGGCTCTGGTATACAATGAGCTCCCCCTGTGCAGAGAACAGGCCCAGCACTGGGAACCAGGGAAAATTACTGCAAATAATACTGGAGTGTGTGTTCTTGTCTTTAAAAAATCAAGTGACTAATGGTGGAGGACTGATGAAAAGTACAGGCATAATACAGGTATTTTTATAGTGAACACACACAAGTGCAGTAATTTAGAAAATGGATTTTTTAAAATAATTGAATATCTTTATAGCAAAAAGTTCACCCATCCTTAATGAATTAACTACTATAAAACCTCAAGATCCACAATACAATTCTAAAACTCATTCATTCTCTCTTACAATCCTATGGCCTGTGAAAGTTTTTTTTAGCATTCATTAGCCATAGGATGTTGACCAAGTTATTTAATCTTTCTAATTAGTTTAAGTTACCTTAAAATAAGAATAATCATTATACGTACCTCATATACTGCAAGCATGTAGTGGAATTATATAAGGACTATCAGTTATTGTTAATACAATCTTACAAAATATTTTATTAATAAGAAGCTTGATTGTTAGAAATAGAATAACATTAAAGTTTTGCTTGAGTTTTTAAAAGTAATTTCAGTTTGGAATAATTTAATATAAAAACTGCAAAGATATTGCCAGTGTTTTTCTATATACTTGATCCTGTTCCCCTTGTAGACATTTTCCATGTTTGCAGTACATTTGTCAAAGCTAAGAAACTGGCATTGATACATTATTATTGACTAAATTCCAGACTTACCTTGATAGTTTGAATAATACTGTTTTTTTGGAAGATCATTTATTTTATGTCTAAGTTTGGCTATATCTGATGTTTTTCCTCATGATTATAAAATGGCAATGGGTTTTGGGAAAATATTTCAGACATGCAGTGTCCTTATCACCACTTTTTATCAGAAAATATATTATATCAGTGTGACTTATCATTGGCAAAGTTAGTGGTGATCCTGATTTCTCCACTCTAAAGTTACCAATTTTTCCTCTTTAATATTGACTATTAAAAAGCAAGTTGTCAAATACAATCAAACTGAAGGAAAAGAGAACTAAGCTCTACTTACTGGAGCAGATTTTCTTTGTTTTAATCTTTTCATAAAAATTATTTCTTACTGTTTTCTTATTTACGTATTTATTCTATCAATGTAGATTCATGTACAAATATGCATGTACACATCTACAGTACACTTTGGGTTGTAATCTAATATTATGTTTTGTTATATTTGTTGCTCGAATTGCTCTAGCTTTGGCTACTGGAAAAACACCATTAGTGCACAATATTGAAGTAAACTGCAAGTGTCTTTTGGTAATGTGGCTTCAATAATTGCAGTCATTGACATAGAGTGGAAAGAAATTTTGAGTAGATTTTTATAAGGGTAACAGTACACCAGAGAGCCACATAATAGGGACAGAGGAATGGTAGAATGGCAGTTCATGGGGATGGTTAGATACCTTAATGAAGGCAATTGAACCCTTAGTATCCTCTACAATGGAGAGCTGGTTTTGCTTGCCTGAAACAGGCTTTGTATCAACTGATGACAAGCTTGCATTTTAGACTATACTCTTTCAGAGATGGTATCCATCTACACAGATCAGAAATACACAAACAATATATAATGTAAACTTTGACTTTTACCATCATTCACCATAATATGGAGAAAAATCAAAATCTTTATCATAGGGACAAGGAAGACACTAAGCTGTAACTAACAGTCCTACACAGGAACCACTATCCTAAACTAATCAAGTGTGGAAAACAGGATGTAAACAATAGAGATGTTCTGTTTTTTATGAGAGGGGAAAAATGTAGGTAGCATAATGGATATTGGCGGAAAATTTTACACTGGACAATGTATTGTCAGGCGGACAAAGTTGCCAAACTCAGTGTAATTTTCATAGGAACTATAGTGTGGTATTAGTTTTATATGTACTAGATGTACAAAACTCCTAGATTTAGTCTATATGGAATATGATCCTCTACTCCTTTTATTCCACATGTATTTGTACCATCCTGTTTTAAACACCACTAGGAAGATTCTTGAAATGTTAACTACCATAAAAATGACTTGACAGAGAGGCTACTTCTGACAGAGAAATACAGGTGCACTACTTCTGTGTTCTTTTAGAGCCTCAAGAACTTCTTAGCCTTAGAGATGCTTACTTATGCTGTGCCTTTACCCAGAATCTCTCTCTCTCTCTCTCCCCCCACCCCTCTCCCTCTCAGGCATGCACGCACACATGCACATTTTGGCACACACACATGCACACGCACACACGCAGGCTCCTATGCATCATTTAAGAGTCAAATCAACCCTCAGTTCCCCATAAAGTGTTTCCTGGGCTCAGTTTTATGTAGGTCACCATTCTTATCCTCTATGTGAACACTGATAAGGGAGAAATTTTACCTCTATCCTCTTAAATTTATCCCCAGGGACTGCAAATTAAATTAACAAAAGACATATTAACAGAGGAAAAACCAGACTATTTTCATAAAGGTAAAAGGGTTTTGGCCCAAGAAAGGTGCATTATGTAAAAGTGACTAGGATGTTTATAGAAACTACTGAAAAGTAAGCACTTTTTATTAAGGACTCTTAGACCAGACTCATGTTGGTAATGATTTCCCATCTTTGATAATAAAACTCCTTCTTTTCTCCCTGGGACAGTGGGAAAAGGAAAGGAGTTCTCTTTCCTCAGAGAAATCTATGCCCTGCCTTTAGGCAGACAAAGATACAGGACAAAGAACTTTTTCTTCATCATTTGACCTTCAATCGCCTTCAAATCAAAATCATCATTGTTCCAAGTGGCATATTTAGGGGTGGCAAACTGTAAACCCTTTCAATACTTCGTTCTTGTTCTTGGTACCATTTCCCACAAATTTTGTCAATTTGTGTCATGCTGGCCTCCGCTCTAGACTGAACTATACATACCTTGTCTGGTAATACCTATTTACACAACACCTAACCCAGTCCTTGGCCCTGTTTAATAACTGATAAATATATCATTATGTGCCTGACATGACACTTAACCAAAGAGTGCTTTCCACTGCATTAACCTTTTCTTTCTTGGGGATTTCAGAACATAACATGAATTTTGCTGGGATGAATATTGATAAACATTAATTTATACTAATAAAATTAATTCAGGTAGATAGCTTTAATAAGATGTTCACTAAATTAAAAGTCCTTTTTTCTATATAGATTCAACCTGACCCAAATTTCTCTAGAGCAGGTTATCCATTCCTCTAAGAGGAAACTGAAAGATTTTTTAAGCTGTTAAGTGAATTTATATTTAATATCAGCGATACACTGGCCAAGTTCATAATAGCTACCAAAAGTAAAATTGCCCCTAAACTAAACTTAACCACCTTTCCTTGACCCAGGGTCTGTTGTGATGATTGATTTTTCAGACTGACTTACTGCATTCCATCCATATGTCGGCATATACCACTCAAATAGTTCTTTTCTGAAATACTTTGGCCCAGACATATTTCAGATTTTGGCTGCTTTCAGATGACATAATGAGATATGTCAGTAATGAGAAAAAAGTCTAAAAATAAAATTGGTGTTTTTATACATAGATTGAAGTATATATAACATTCATAATAATTTTATGCATGAAGCAAAGTTTTATAATATGAAATGTTCCATTTGTTGGTACTCAAAAAATTTCAGATTTTGGATCATCTCATATTTCAGATTTTTATACTATAGACGCTCAACCTAGTTTTATAAGAGTTAGCTTTGTATCTTCTCATTTACATTTATCTAAGTGTCACCATCAGCCCTCTCTTGTCCAGCCAATATGAAGTTCTGTCCCACTGCTTAGTGTAGGTGTGGTGGCAGACCCAGAGAACCGCCCACCTAGGCAGAAAGCAAGGCAGACAAGCTTTATTCGCTGGCAAATGACACCCCACCTGCGTGACTGGGGATGCCGATTCCCAGGGGAAAAGGTTTGAAGGTTTTAAGGGTTAGGGGAAGGGGCGGTCCTGGGTAACAGTTACTACTTTACCATTAGATATGACAGCTATTTCTGGGTAATGGACCAAATATTTTGCCACGCAGGATGCAAAGGGAGTGGGAACCAGGAACTTGTGGTTGCAGATGTACAGAGAATAAACTGGGTCAGAAAGAGTTCATAGGTACTGGACAAAATAGAAGTCTGGTTACAAAATGGAGTTACATTTGCCAGTGATTTTGTACAGGTACAGGGCCCAGCATCTGACATCTCTCAGAAGATATGAAATGAGCTTCCTGGACACTGGCAATTGTTCTCATTAGTGTCTCAGCTCAAATGACCATTCAAGTAAAAGGAGTGCTGTTACTGGGCTGTAATGCAACCCATAGTGATTTATTTTAGGATTCACAACTCCTGGAGGTGCTGCCAAAGAGAAAGTTAGCTTCTCCCTTTCCTGGGAAGCCTTCCCAAGGTATGCACTCAAAACAGCTATTGGAACCTCTCTTCATCTTTTCTCATTTCCCTAGAGAAATACCATCTCTTAACTTCCTTTGGTATAAACAGCCTCCCTGTAATGAGTTTGGTCATTTATAAAAGGGAAGAGAAAACATTGACATCTGCTTCTTATGTTTTCCACATTCCCCAAAGCAATGCAGTAATAAAGAATTAGTAAGCTACATGTACAAAGCAAAGGGAAAATAAAATTATGATGGCAGCAAAAATTATGAGGGTAATCAAAAAAGATGATGAACACTTAAATATAAATACTTATTACTGTGAGACACATTAGCTAAAATAATGAAATAAGTGTGTTTGAAACCAGTGGGAGTATCCTGAATATTTTGAAACAGATTTGCAACAATGTGTCTTTTGCTATAAAAAGAAATTTAAGTTTAAATATACACTGTATTTTTTGATCTCCCCTCAACTTAGGACATCAAGGCAGCCATGAAACTGAAACTAAAGACATCAACAAAGGAGGCCCAAACTGCTTCAGAATGTGGCAAGCACCATCTGTGTGTGGTGGCGCAGGCCTATAATCCCGGAAGTAAGGAGGCTGAGGCAGAAAGGTTGCAGTGAGTATGAGGCCAGCCTGGGCTATGTACCAAAACCCTGTTTCTAAAAAGAAAGAAAATCTCAGAAAGAGAGAAAGAAAGAAAAGAAATAAAGAAATAAAGAAAGAAAGAAAGAAAGAAAGAAAGAAAAGGAAGGAGGAGGGAGGGAGGGAGAGAGGGAGAGACAGAAAGAAAGGAAGAAAAAGAAAGAAAAAAAGAAAGAATAGTAAGAGATGAGATAAGTGTGTTCAAAAGGAGAGGGAGTATTTTGAGGAGGGTTAATGTTAATATGTCTCTTAATATAATTTTTAAAAATTAAATATTAGCTATATTGATTATCACATTACATATGCTATTTTTAACATAACACCCTCCTGTAGACATCTTTTCCCATTAGACAGTAAGCATCTCAGAGGTAGTAAATGTTTTTTTAATTTCGATATTATGGTATCTAGCATAACCTTGAGTACTGTGTCCCTTACCTGTGTGAAAAGAAAGGAAAAAGAGATAAAAAGAGGAATCAAAAGAAAGAGGGAAAAAAGAAGAAAGAAAAAGCAGTAAGGACCTGGTGATGCCTGTAGCTTAGAGGTAGTGAGTGCCTAGCATGTCTAATGCCCTGGGTTCTATCACCAGCACTACAAAAGTAAAATTTAGCAAAAGAAAAGAAGAGACAGGAATATTATTACATATATCAGTGCAAGACTGCATCAAGCATAGAAAGTATGCAAAGTGTTTTCCTTAATATTATTTATAAAGAAAAATGTATCAGATCTCCAAGATCTCAAAAAATTTGAAGATTTACCATAGATTAAGTGAACATAAGTAGCCACAAAACTTAACAGATGTTGAAACATCGGTTACTTTTCTCTTGTTGTTGAGACAAAATACCTGATGCCCAAAATGAAGAAAGGAAAGATTTATTTTTTACAGTTTTTGGAGGTTTCAGTCCATACTCATCTGGCTCCAAGGCAGGGTGGCATGGCTGAGGTCAGCTGTTCATAGTGGCTGCAAGTGACAAGAGCAAAAGGGCAGAAGAGAGAGAAAACACGCCTTCTTCCCTCCTTTATAGAGCATACTGGCTCCAAGATGATTGCATTAGAAAAGACAGCTGATCTGAAGGTGTTGCACCAGCAGACTAAAATGCAGCCATTTTGTGGGAAGATGAGCTGAGCCACTGGGATTTTCCTTCAGGAGTAAACTGGCTAACAGGATTGCTCAGGTGGATTTTTTTACAATAAGAATCTGATCAGTCTCAAGAGGCAGCCAAAGGTATGAAGAGCAGACATTAGAGGAAGCTGAACCTTCAACACAGAGCCAATAAAGAGAATATAAAGAATGAAGAAGCATTTAAATGGAGAATTGAGGAAAAAACAAATATGCCACTAGATGTAGAGATATTTGTGGAGATGTTTGAAAATAAGAGACAGAGGCCAAAAGAAAGAGGACAGAATAAAAGAAAAGACGAGGGAGGGAGGATGAAGAGAGGAAGAAAGGGGAGGGAGGACGGTTGAAAGGGAGGCAAAAAAATAAAGAGTGGGAGGAAGGGAGGGCA
>RJWM01004774.1:0-74245 GCA_004363535.1 Dasyprocta punctata
TCCTGACTTCCTCAGGGTGATATAGAACTATCTAGAATATCAATCCTTAGGATCTGTCTTTTGTCTTGATATCTGGCCCACAGCAGGTGTCTGTCTCCTCAGAGGTTACAAGGCATCTGAACTTCTGCATTGGTTCCCCCGAGGGCCCAGCCCTGTCTGACTGCCTATAATTTTGTCTAACTCACTTTTCCTGTAACACTACTAGGGAATGAACCCAGGGCTTTTGTACTGAGCTACATCCCCTGGCCCTTTTTATTGTTTACTTTGAGCCTGGGTCTCACTAAGGCCTGTGCTGGGCTTGCCACCCTCCTGCCTCAGCCTCCCGGAGGATTCCAGTTCGTGAGTGGATGTCGCCTCCCTCGGATACCATGTGTCTGTCCCCGTGGTGGGACTCGCGAGCTCCCTGGCTGCAGAGCGCTGCTGTCCCCTGCCCTGGATTTATTCTGGCAGTGTGGACCTGGTGGTCCTGTGGTGTCGGTGGGAAGGGGCTCGGTGTGGGAGGGACAGGGGCCCGGGGTCAGGATCCTTAGGAAAGGAGAGGACCCCAGGCTCCTGGGCGGACAGCGCGAGTTGGGTGGTTCGAAGCAGTGAGAGACGCGAGTGTCCGTGGCTTCAGGAAGCCGGCGTGGCCGCTCTGCACGGGTCGCGTGGCCCTCGGGAGAGAATCGGGCTTCTGTCCTTGCTGCATGTCCCAGGAACACCCGGGGATGAATAGCGGGGTGGCCAGCCAGTGCCACTGCTTCCTCATTGAAATTCTGCCCTTCTGTTATGTACAGAACAGAAATTGCAAGAATGTGCGTTTCTTTCATGAGCTCAATGACACCATTGTCATTTTAAATGGGAGAGGGGGGAAGGAAAAAAAAATTAAAATCCCATGGCCTGGGAGGGCTTGGGTTTCCGTGAATCCGGCTTTGTGGGAAGCTGCTTACTGGGTCTCTGGGCACCAGGGGCCAAAGTCCGGGGTCCCAGTGTCACCAGCCAGCGTGAGAAGATTCAGAGCCCGAGTTCGGGGCCCCTGACAGAGAGCGGGCAGCACCGCCATGCCGGCCCTTGGGAGGGGGATCCCCGGCACCAAGCGGTACCCTCCACCTCGGTCCGCTTTCGTTGCTGTTGTGAAGTGCTGGGGCAATTCACTTGCAGAGGAGAAAGGTCTGCTTTGGCTTGTGGCTCTGGAGGGCGTTTGAGCCTGGAACAAGGTTGTCCTGGGCTTTGGGCCCTGTTAGGCACGCACAGCATGCTGGGAGCACGCAAGGGATGCTGGTACTCCTGCAGCCCCTTCCTTCTGGCTCCGCCCCCAGTGACCTGCAGACCTCCCAGCAGCCTGCTGGTCTCCAAGGTCACCACCCCTCCCTGGGGACCCGCGCACCCTCAGCACGTGCCCCTGGCAGGACAGCCAGCGTCATTACCCAATGGTAGTGTCATCGTCACGGTGAGCCCCTGTGACCACCTGTCCCTGTTCCTTTTGCACATGGGGCCAGGAGAGGACAGCACACTCTGCTTCTGCATCCTCACACCTGAGATGGGGTGATCTGTAAAGAACAGAGGCTTACCTGGGTTTGAGATTCTGCAAGGTCTAAGAGTGTGGGGATAGGAAGTGCTGCCTCCTGGCCTGCTGGGACGCAGAAGAGGAGCACGGGAAGAGAGACCTCACTGCAGAGTATGGAATACCCCATGCTAAGTGCCTGATCCCATCTCGGATTTCAGCATAAGTTCGGGATAAGCCTCATTTAAATCCTGGCAAGATCATGAGTAACAGTAACACACACCTTCCTCCTCCCCTCCCACCAGCCATCGCCATGCTGAAAGACAAAGAGCCCGGCTCCTTCATCGTGCGGGACAGTCACTCCTTCCGGGGTGCCTACGGCCTGGCTATGAAGGTTGCCACCCCACCTCCTTCTGTCCTGCAGCTGAACAAGAAAGGTGAGGTCCCTGGAGTCTGTCTGTTCAGCTTGCCCCTGGAGGGTCTGTGGTTTATGTTGATGCAGAGAAGATGGTAGGAAGACACTGGGTTCCATGAGGCCGAGCCCAAGGGGGTGTGGAGAAGGACACACGGCCACTCAGCCATGGGAGCAGTGGATGTGTGGCTTCCAGATCCCATCTGTCCCCACGGCAGGCTGGCACTCACTGTTAGTGACTTCTGTTGACTTTGATAAACATTGTCCAGGAACCACTACAGATTGAGTATTCCTAACTCCAGATGCTTAGGACCATGAGTGTTTCAGATCTTAAGATTTTTTCAAGTTTTGGACTATTTGTAGGTAAACCATGAGATTTCTTGGAGCTGGGACCCAAGTCTAAACACAACTCATTTATGTGTCATGTACACTTCATGCACATGGCCCGAAGACCTTTTGTTTGTTTTTGGAGACAGGGTCTTGCCATGTATGTAGTTCAAGCTGGCCTTGAGCTCACTGTGTAGCCTAGGCTGGCCTTGAACTCATGATGATCCTCCTGCCTCAGCCTCTCTAGTGCTGGGATTGCAGGTGTACACCACCATGTCTGGAGTATGCTCTCATTTTTATTTTTATTTTTTCTCCAAATCCATTTTATTTCAAGGCTAAAAAGAAAAAAAGAAGAAAAAAAAAAACTACAACAGAATTTCAAAACCTATCAATGGGGGGCACCAATGGTACATGCATTGTGCACTGTCATCCCCAAATCATTCACCCAGTATGCTCTCATTTTTAAAAAAGTATTTTTCTTTGTTTTTGTTCTTCCTTGCCACGCCAGGGGATTTGTCCAATGAACTTGTCCGGCACTTTCTCATCGAGTGCACCCCAAAGGGAGTGCGGTTGAAAGGGTGCTCCAACGAGCCGTACTTCGGTGAGTCCCCCACTTGTTCCTCCCGAGGTCGCGCACCCCAGGCACCCGCGTTCCCTCTGCAGCGATCCTGAGACTGGAGGTGGTGCTGTCCCGGGGGTGGCTCTTATTTCCGTGTGCCCTGAGCTCTCAGCGTTAGGATAAAGTAGAAGTGCAGTTCTCCTCCAAAGCTGGTTGCAAACCGAGCATGTGCAAAGGGCAGAGCCAGGCCTGGAGGGCACGACTGTCCGGGAGGCGCTGTACAGGTGTCAGGTGGATGAGTCCGCAGAGGTCGCACCCCGGTGTGACCCTGCCCCGGCACAGGGCTGGTGGCTTGCTGGGAGGCTGGGGGACAGATGCGGAGAGATGTCATCCCTGCTTTTAGGTGCAGTGTGAAGAGGTGGTGTACATGGTGAAAGCTGCGGGTACCTGGATCTCAGCCCCGCAATTTCAGATCCAGGGAATTGCTCGGTTTATTCTCTGTACTTTGGTCGTGGTGCCTCTGTGCTAGCTGTCCACTCCAGTTTCCACCACTCCTTTGCTGTCTTTTCTCCTTTTCTTTTTGCATTACCGGGGATTGAACCCAGGGCCTTTGTACTGAGCTCTACTCCCAGCCTTTTTAATCTTGAAGCAGGGTCTTGCTAAGTCACTAAGTCGCCCATGCTGAGCTCTATCATGTGATCCTCCTGCCTCAGCCTCCCAGAGTGCTGAGATGACAGGTGTGTGCCCTGGTACTGTGCCGCGCCCCACATCTTGGACCACACAGGTGGCCGAGGGTAAACAACTCAGCAGGGCCCCGCTGTTGGCGCTCACACACCGCCTCTGTCCCTCCGCAGGGAGCCTGACTGCCCTGGTGTGCCAGCACTCCATCACCCCGCTGGCCCTGCCCTGCAAGCTGCTCATCCCGGAGAGAGGTACGGGCAGGGTGGAGGGCGTGGGCTTTGCACCCCGGGCAGAAACGGGGAGGCCGAGGTGCTCGTGGAGCCCCAGAGGACAGCGGGGACCTCACTGCAGAGAGCCGCAGCTTAAAAAGTCGCAGTGCCAAAATGACGCCGCTGACTTGAGGCGATGGGGGGCCATTTGTGTACCATGGGGTCCGTCCGGGTGTAGTCAGGATGGAAATGGGTTGGGAAGGTGATGCCTACACGGTATGGGAACAAGTGGATCCCGAGTCCCCGCTGTCCTACGCAGTCCCAGTAACACGTAAAGATGATTTTCCTGCAGGGATGCTCTCTGAAATGTGGGCAGCGCTGATTGACCTTTTCAACTTTAATTGTTCGTACGAATGAATGCAGAGATCAGAAAAGTATTTGCCAGACCCTGATGTCCCTGACTTCGGTGGGCTGGGAAGGAATTCTCACTCTGCCCCACGGCCGTGTGTGCCCTCTGGGGATTCCGTCACAGAGCTGCCTGCCTGTTGGGAGCAGCACTCACCCTGAGCTCTCTCTCCTTCTCACAGATCCCCTGGAGGAAGCGGCAGACAGTGCTCCCCAGACGGCGGCCAACTCCGCAGCCGAGCTGTTGAAGCAGGGCGCAGGTGGGTCTCTGGTGCCCGGGTCTGGGACAGGAAGGGGTCGGGTGTCCCCACTTCCCCCTGCTGCCCGCTCTTCTTCGGGCTGGGAAGGACAGTACCTTTGGTAGACACTGGCGCAGAGCTGGGAGGGGTGCAGCCAGCGGGGCCAGGACGGGGACAGTCCCTTGCCGTCTGGGCCTGACTCAGGAAGACCAGAGTCAGTGGTGTAAATGTCGAGTCTTGCGCTGAGTGCGGGGGAGACACAGCAGACAGGATGGGAGTGACCCGTGTCGCCGGCTGCAGCTGCAGTGACTCAGTCACGGCTCACTGTGAGTCAGTGCGGGGACCCACGGTGCCCCAAGCCCGGGCTCTGCAGTCCAGGCCGTGGCATGGGGTGTTTCATTCATAGCCTTTGCTCTTCACAGCAGGGACAGACCGACGGCAAGGCTGGGGGGAGGCAGGGAGACAGGCCGTGTGGACCAGCGTGGCCACCGGCAAGGACGTGCATCCGGGCCCCAGTGTGGGCTAGTGTTCGGCCTGGTGCTCTCCCGTCTGTGGGTGCGGGGAGAGGTGGGTGTGGCACGCGTCAGCTGTCACAGTGTCCTAGGGAGGACGTGCCCAGGCCGGAGTCCCCACCCAGCCCTCTCCGTGCCCAGGCCCCTGGCAGTGACCGAGGTTTCACCATGCCCACCCTTGGCCCTGTCCAGAGGTCTCCCGGGCAGAGTCACATCACCCGGCACATTTCCAGTCGGCTTCTCGCACGCAGCGATGCGCGTTGGAAGCTTCTCCGTGCCTTTTCCTGGTTGGACGGCCCGTTTCTTTCCACACAAGACTGCATTCTGTGGTCTGGACGCTCCATGTGGTTTTTTTTTTTTTTTTTTTTTTCATTTTGAGACAGGGTCTCACTGTGCAGTTCAGGCTGGCCTTGAACTCACTTTGTAGCCCAGGCTGGCCTTGAACTCATAGCAATCCTCCTACCTCAGCCTCCTGAGTGCTGGGATTACAGGCATGTGACACCACCACGCCTGGCTTGTACACTCCACATCTTGTCCATCCATTCCCCGACAGAAGGGCTTCAGGGCTTCCCCTGCGTCCTGCCCTCAGGAGCGAAGCTTCTGTCCGGGACTGCGCGCAGGCTGAGGGGCAGATGGAAGTTCCCAGGTCCTTTGGGCAGACACAGCAGGGCACAGTTCCCAGATCGGGTGGCAGGCTTGTGTTTGTTTGAACCGTTTGCAGAGCGGCCACCCCATTCCAGAGCTGCCACTGCCCCACAGCCCTGTGGCACTGGGTGCTGTCCCTGGGGAGACCGCGGGCCCTGCCCACTCTCTCCTTCCGGCTGGTGTTTCCCAGATGACTCGGGACACCGGGCCTCTCTTCCTGTGTCCCTCGGCCGTCTGGGTGTCTTCCTGGTGAAGTATGATGGCTTTTTAAATTCTCATTGCGTATTTAAGATAATGGTCTTTTACTTGATTTGTGTTTTGCAGAAGTTTTCTCCCAGTCCATGGCTTTTCGGTCTTTGATGGTGTCTCTTGAAATATTTTTTATTTTGGGGGGGGGCGGGTTACTGGGGCTTGAACTCATAATCTCACATGTGCCAGGCAGGCACTTAGGCTGCTGAGCTAAATCCCCAGCCCCATTTTTTGACACAGGGTCTCACTATGAAGTTCAGGCCGGCCTTGGACATTTTTTTTTTTTTTTTCGGTACTGGGGCTCAAACTCACAACCTCACGCCTGCCCGGCAGGTGCTTAAACCACTGAGCCAAACTCCCAGCCCAGTTTTTTTGAGACAGGTCATACTATGTAGTTCAGGCCGGCTTGCTCACGCTGTAGCCCTAGCCAGTCTCGAGCTCACAACGATCCTACTACCTCAGCGTCCCGTGTGCTGGGATTACAGGCATGCACCACCATGCCCAGCTGGAGTATTTTTTAAATTGTACTAAAATTCAGCTTTTGGTGTTGGTCTAAAATGTCATCACCAAACTCAAGTTCATCTGGATTTTTTTTTTTCTTTGTTTTCTTCAGGGACTTTAATAGTTTTACATTTTGCATGTCAGCCTCTGACCCATTCTGAGTTAGTTTTTTCTGAAGGGTACTAGGTCCAGGTTTAGGTTCTCTTTTTTTGCAAATGGATATCCAGTATTTTCTAACACTGTTTATTGAAAAGACTGTATTTTCTCTACTGGATGGTTTTTGTTCTTTGTCAAGGAATAGTTGACTGCATTGAGTCGATTTGGGGGTCTATATTTTGTTCCATTGATATTCTTCTTCTTCTTTTTTTTTTTAAGTATCACACTGGTTTGATTACTGTAACTTCAGGGTAAATGTTAGTTAGGTCGTGTCTCTCCTGCAACTGTTTTCAGTGTTGTGTGTGTGTTTTCTCGGTCTTTTGCTTTTCCATATGCAGTTTACAATCAGTTTGTCAATATCTGCCAAATAACTTGCTAAGATTTTAGCCAGGCATGTTGATGCATGCCTGTAATCCCAGCACTTGGGAGGCTGAGGCAGGAGGATGCTGAGTTGGGGGCCAACCTGGGCTACATAGCGAAACCCTGTCTCAAAGCTCAGATTTTGACTAGGATTGCCCTGAACCTGCAGAGGAAACAGGGAAAAGCAGACGTCCACACAGTCACCCTGTGGCCTCAGGTGCAGACCCAGGGGGCAAGTTTAAGAGGGTTCTGGACAAACTGAGTAACAGAGCTCGTGGACGCATGCTGGAGAAGGCACTGGGTCTTCCTGATTTTGAAACCCCGATGTCTTTCCACTGAAGGTCGTTCACACAAGGCAGCTTCTACTGTCAGAAATGCTGAAGAGGGAATTTCTAGTTCCGGTAGAGTTTGGACAAGAAGTACTCCCCACCTCCCACATTTTTTTTTTTTTTGCCATAAAGTACTTCATAGCTATCCTCTGCCCTGAAGGCACATGAAATACACAGATATTTTGTTTTATCCTTGGTCGGTCTTCTGTGGAATTTCAGTGATTCTCTGTAGCTTTTTCTGCACATCACTGCCCTCGACCCTGCTCCAGGAAAATCACTTTGGTGTCCGATGACCCTTCCTGGCGTTGGGTCCTTGAGTCTCTGCACAGGGTCTCCCCTCACCGAGCCTCGCTCTGCGCTGTCATCTCTGTGCCTGCTCTGCAAACGAGTGGGCTCTGCACTGCGCCTCGGGAACTGTGCTCCCGGCCTGCGAGGTGTGTGTCCCTTGCCACTGTCCCTGTGACCGCTGAGTCCCCTTAGAGCCCATGGGGGCCACGGGAGCCAGAGGGTCCCACGTGGGGCAGAGGTGAAATCAGAGCTCACGGCTGCCTCTGTTAGAGCTCGGTCTGGCCTGGCGTCCCTGAGGTGTCTGGGGCCTCCAGCTGGGTCGCCCTGCAGGTCACCACGCGCACCCTGGCCTAGGAGACAGCTTGAGAATCGCGGCCCACTCTTCGGCTGTGCTTGTAATTTTGAAAACCTGCCATCCTTGGCTAGAAACTGCACCTCTCCCATCAGCATCATTCGGGAGGAAAGAACGTGGGGGACACTGCCGGGCCCACCCTGGCTGCCTCCTCCCAGGTGCTTCTGGGTGGGGGTCCCCCTTCCCCCGACACAGACCAGCACCCCACGGAGCTGCTCCATCTCCCAGAGGCACAGGCGGCTGGGCCTTGCTTTGGTCTCCAGGCATCTGAATCTTGGGGGACGCAGCTCTGGCACGCGGTCCCCCGGGGGCAGTGCCAAAGCCCCGCCCGCCGCCTTCTGCTGTTCAGTTGAGAATCTCTCATCACCCACGGCAGCTCGCATTTCTTCTTAAGCTCCTTCTCCTCCAGCCTTGATCCAATAAATGTTGAATTACTGCTTGGGTGAGTGAAGTCGTCAATCAGAATAAAGTTCTCTGGCGGCCTTGATTTTTGAAATTAAAGCACTCTCTCTCTCTCTCTCTCTCTCCTATTTTGATGGATCATTTTAAAGGACACTTTTCCATCTGTTTAAATAGCATGTGATAAGTATTCATTTTTTCCCCCCAGTACTGGGGATTGAACCCAGGGCCTTTGCAGTCAGCTACAACCCCAGCTTTTTTCACGTAAGTGGCCAAGTTGCCCAGGCTGGGCTCAAACTTGCAATCTCCCTGCCTCAGCCTTCCAGAGGACTGAGATTGTAGACAGGCACAACTACAACCCAGTTTAAATGTTTACTCTTTTAAAGTGCGTCTCCTTAGCGATAAGGCTTGGTTCAGAAGCCACGTGGTCTTCTGCAGGCCCCCAAGCCGGTCACTCCGGTAGGTTTGTGTTATAACTGCTTCAGCCTTCAAGACCTCCTGAGTTTCCATTTACTGTCACAGTACGGCTGCAGGAAGCCAGCACGGTGGTCCTGGGGGGAGCGCAGCCTCTCTGCCGCCCACCCCGGAATTGGTGCCCCCCTTGTCCGGACCGTGAACTGCCGTTTTGCAGATTGAGAGCCAAACTTCTGTGTGTCACGACAGTGGAACTGCCCTGATGGGTGGCCGCCCAGAGTGGGCTTTGGCTCCTAAACCGAATTGCATTTGCAGCCCGGATTCGCTGAGATCCTGGGCTCCTGGGCACACGAAGGTCGTCTGCGCTCACTGTGTGCCCCTCCCATGCCAGCGAAGCCTCGGGGACTGAGAAGCCGCAGGGCTAGCCGAGCCGCCGGTGACGGGAGTGAGCGCCTGATTCTGCCCTGCTCCGTCCCCTGTCCTGGACACAGAGGCCTTTGTGATTTTGTCCTGGCTCTGAAACAGCTTCTGCTGGTGCCCACGCCTCCTTTCCTGATTGTTTCTCTTTGCAGCCGAGGCGCATGGGAGAATCCTGGGAGGGAAGGGCTTTTCCCCACCTCTCTCTCCGAGTCTCGTGATATCGCGCTTGTGTTTAGCTTCAGCCTTCTTGGTAGCAGCCGCATGCGTTACTTAAATGCATAAAGGGAAACACAGAAAAGAAAAGTGAGTTTCTCCTCGCCCTGGTCTCCTGCACATCAGTCGGGAAGGGGTGACACGGGCAGGCTGTCCCCTGACCGGCACATAGCCCCGCCTGAGACCTGGGGTCCCGCCCCACGTGCGGGTCTTCAATGCCCCCTCTTGCGGAACACATTTCCCTGTGCTTTTCCAGGCCGCGCTGCAGGCTGCAGGGCCCAGTGGCTGGCAGAGGCCCCTGGGGTGTGCGGGCTCACAGCTGCCAGTGCGGTCTGCCTCCGACTTCCCAGGCCCAGGCCGTGCCCGGAGGCCTTTCTGTCTGTTCCTGAAGACCGGCTCGTTGCCTGCAGGGGACTCCCCGGGAGTGACACCGCTGGGTCCGGGTTGGGAAGTTGCTTTCTGTCCTGGCCGCGTGTTCTTTGCTGGAGCGAGCGGTCCCCAAGCACCAGCTTCCTGCCCGGCCGGGGACCTGACCCTGCCGCCAGCAAGCCTTGCATGGGGCCCAGCAGGGCGCTGGGCCGGGGGGCAGCAGCCCGCAGTGCCCTGTGGCCCGATCCATGTTCAGGCAGCTCCAGGGGTTCCCAGCAGGGAGAGCACAGGCCCAGCTCCCACCGGACCCCGCACTGGTTCTCATCCTTCTAGTCACGGCCCGGACACTTTCGTCCAGCTCGTCCAGTTACCCGCTGAGCGCTCCCACCCTGCTGTGTGATTTCGTGGTTGCCGCTTGCTGCTTGCTTGGGTTTCGTGGAGGAGACGGCGTTAACCCTTCCCTGTCTCTGACCACTCTCCCTCCGGTGTCTCCAGCCGGCCTCTGTGTGTGGTGTGACAGTCTGTGGTTTGTCACCTCTCCATAAGGTCACAGGCGCTGCCCTTCGGGTCTTCTCAGAAGTGGGACCTCTCGGTTACCTCCAGGGTTTTCCAGATTTGTTTTGTTCAGTTTCATTTTTTTTTTTTTATTTAAGAAAAAATGGACACAGAAGACAGAAACAAAAAGCAAAAAAGACAGACAACAAATCTGATATGATAACATTGTAGGTTTACACAATGAGATGGTTGAAATTTGGCAGTAGTTACAATATTGCATATCGTTACCTTCATAGGGGTTGTTCAGATTGACAGATACAGACATGCAAAATTTATCAAATCATGAGTATTTTCTTTTTCAATAGCTAATGCATTTAGTAATATAGTCATTTTAATTGTCCTCTGTATATCTATTTATAAATTTATGTCTTTTTCCTTTTTCCTTCCTCCTTTCCCCTTAGAATACCTCTTGTTATCTTTAAAATAACTGCCCATATCATCAGGTCTAATATAATCAAGCACGATAGTTCAGAATGAAACCAATAAAGAATAAAAGAATGATCATAAAGAAGAGAAACAAAAAACTAAAGGGATCAACAAAGAACAACAACATATCTGTTACTGTAACATTATAGGTTTATGAAATGAGATGATTGGAATTTTACAGTAGTTGTGACATTGCGTATCGTTACCTTCAAGGGGGTTGTTCAGATTGACAGATAAAGACATGTAAGATTGATCTAATCATATGAGTATCAACTGTTCTCTCTCACCAGTTAACGCATTTAGTAATATAGTCTTTCAAACTATCTTATGTATACCCTCATATAAATCTATGCCTTTTTCCTTTTCCCTTCCTTCCTTCCACAGTTCCCCTTGTAATACCTCTTACTGTCTTCAAAATAATTGCCCTTACCAATTGGCCTAATATAGTCGAACGAAATAGTACTGGATAAAACCAATAGCAAATAAAATAATGGAAGCAATACATAGTAATGCAGCGTTGATTTCTATAATGCCTCATATTATCTTCTAGGCGGTTGCCTATATCATCTGTTGTAATGCAATCAAACAAAGATAGGTTAAAATCCCTCAAAACAGAACAGTGAAAGCAATACCTGTTTTTGAAACAAGGTGATCGAATATCATTAAAGTAGCTACCCTAATAAATTTTGTTATCTTTAAAATAGCTGTCTTTGTCATCATACATAATAAAGTTAAGCAGGTTGAGGTAGAATAAGATTAAACTAAACAGCTCATTGGAAACAATACTGGACTTAAATCCCGATGATGGATTATTCTTTTGTCTGTCCCGCTTGGGGTTATCCCTCTGTCGCTGTTTCTAGAGCTGTAGACTTTTTGTATCTCTCTAGAGTGTCCTTCAGTATTCTCTGTAGGGTTGGCTTGGTTGTCATAAATTCCTTTGGTTGTTCTTTGTCGTGGAAGTATCTTGTTTCTCTGTTGATTTTGAAAGCTAATTTTGCAGGGTACATCAATCTGGGTTGGAAGTTATTTTCCTTCAGGGCTTGAAATACTTCGCTCCAAGCTCTTCTTGACCTGATGGTTTGTGTTGAGAAGTTTGTCATGATTCTGATGGGCCTTCCTTTGTAGGTAATCTGTCTCTTTTCTCTAATAGCTTTTAATATTTTGTTTTTGTGTTGAATTTCTGGGATCTTGATTATTATATGTCTGGGTGTAGGCATACTTTGGTCAAGTTTAGCTGGAGTCCTATATGCTTCAGTTATCTGAAAGTCTCTTCCTGTTCCCATGCTTGGACAGTTTTCTGAAATTATTTCTGTAAATAGGCTTTTAAGTTGATCTGTATTGACCCCTGCTTTTTCACTCACACCTTTTATTCATAAATTATATTTCCTTGGGTTGTCTTGCAGCCGTTGCACTGCTGCTTCCAGGTTTCTTATTATTTTTAGGAGATCTTTCCTTTCTCGATCCCAGACTTCTAGCCTGTCTTCCAGATCTGAAAGTCTATCTTTAGTTTCCTTCAGGTGGTTCTGCCAACTTTCATTGGAGTCTTTGATTTCCTGGTAGTCTCTCTGAATCTGTTTCATACATTCTAATTCTTTCTTGGTTTTTCCCTTCTCGGTTTGCTTTGATTTTCCACACTCACCTTTCCATCTATGTCTCCTTTAGAGATGCCTAGTGATTCCTTTATTATGTATTTCATTTCTATTCTCAGCTGGGTCAACAGTTCCACTCTAATTTCTTTTATAGCTTCATGGAGTTGTCTCCCCACTTCAGTTGTCATCGCCTCAGAGATTTTAATTGTTGGGCTCCCGACCTCTTCTGTGTTTGCTTCTCCTGGATTTGCTCTGCTTGAATCGGAGGCTAGAGAGTGCCCTCTACCTTTCTGTCTTCGCATTTTCCTGGGTTGTTCAGGAGTCTGGTGCTTTCTCTGGGGTGAGCCCGTGTTGGTCCACTGCCTTTCCCCAGCCCTTCTCCGCTCTGCGAATGTCTGGTACAGTGCTCGGGGGTGGGGCTGCTGCCTGGGAACCTGTGCTGGCTGTCAGTAAAACTTCCCCTATCACCCCTGAGGCACGATGTCTGGTACTGTGCATGGGGGCGGGGCCGCTGCTTGGGAATCTATGCCGGTTGTCCATGAAACTTCCCCTGCCACCCCAGACTTAGCCGGTCACTCACCAGGACCCTCCAGGGCTCGGTCTCTGGGACTGTGCCCAACTAGGTGCAGTTCTGGTCTCAAGATGGATGCCAGTCCCTCACTCTCCATCGCGGGGGTGGGGGTTGAGGGACTGGGACCCGCCGTGCTCAACCACTCCGTGCTCCAGTCCACCTCGCCCCATGATCGATCGCCGCCTCCACTGTTGCCACCACGGTCGCAGCACTTTAATTACACTTTCCCAGGATGCTCCCCGCTGCTAATTGGGTTCGGCTCCAGTCAGAGGTGCCACCAGCCTCCGCCTTTGTTTGGTTACTTCTTTTTTTTAACTCTTTCTGTGGGCTTCAGTTCTAGTTTTAGATTCTTCTTGGGTCCAGAGGATCCATCTCCCTCTTTTTTTCTTCTCTTTTTATATTCCAGCATTTGGATGGTATCTTTCAGGGAGTCCCCCTGTCGCGGTGTTCACTGGTCCGCCATTTTGTCTGAAGTCCTCAGTTTCATTTTTTTAAGACAGAGTCTTACTAAGGTAGTTCAGGCTGGCCTCAAACACAGAGTGAGCCTCCTGCCTCAGCCTCCCGAGTGTTGGAATGACAGACATGTGCCCCCACACCTGGCTCTATTTCAGCACTTAAATGTCAAGCTCTTTTTCCAAGCAAAGAGGAAAGTCAGCCAGAGTTCATGGAGGGAAGGCCGAATAGCAGGTGAAACCCCTGTGCTTTTGTTTGCTGTGCCCTGGTTTTTGTGGCGCTAGGGATGGAGCCGGGCCTGGGGCGGGTCAGGCAAGTGCTCTACCCTGAGCCGCACCCACCCCAGCCCGATGTGGCACTGTGGCTGTGTCCCAGGGCAGTCCCGAGCAGTCACCTCCTGGGCTTCTGTGTGTCCTGCCCTCCTGGACAGAGCCCTTCTGGTTGCAGTTCCCCCTAAGCTGGGGGCGTCGTCACGACTGCCTTGTGTCACCAGCCCAGGTCAAGGGTTTTTCCGGCTTGTGCAACGCTGTGGCCCCCAGCCCGCCTTCCTTCCTCATCCTGGTTTCTCTGTGCTCACTAAAGAGCAGGGCGCCAGGCTGAGGCAGGAGGATTGCTGCCAGTCTGAAGCCAGTCCGTGGTGTATGGTGAGACCCTGTCTCAGGAGAAGAACAACTAAACGAGGGCGTGCGCAGGCCGAGCACGTGTCCCAGGTGGCATGGCTGACGCACATCCTTGTCCTCAGCCTGCAACGTGTGGTACCTGAACTCCGTGGAGATGGAGTCCCTGACCGGTCACCAGGCGGTGCAGAAGGCGCTGAGCATGACATTGGTGCAGGAGCCGCCACCCGAGTCCACCGTGGTCCACTTCAAGGTGTCAGCACAGGGCATCACCCTGACAGACAATCAGAGGAAGTGAGTGGGGCTGGGGACACTGCGGGGATCACAGGGCCCAGTGGGCATCACCTGACCCTGAGCCATCCTTGAGGCCATGTAAACCCCCCTTGGTTGCTAATCCACTTCAGCATTTGTCCCAAAAGCTGTGTTTTAGGAATCAGCAACATTGTTTTTAAAAAATCAAGTCAGGCACAGTGGTGCGCACCTGACATCCCAGCACTCTGGGAGGCTGAAGCAGGAGGGTTGCAAGGACGATGGAGACCAGCCCGGGCAACTTAGTGACTTAGTGAGTCCCGCTGCTGAAGGACCAGCCCCAACCTGTGCTCACGCCACCCCCCAGCTGACTCCCCACACTGCGGTCCCTGCCCCAGCCCTGCCCCTGAAGCGGGCGCCTTCTTCCCCATCTCATACTGTGGGAGGCTGCAGGCAGAGGATGCAGGGTGCTTGGGTGGGTTTCGTGTTCAGCCTTTCAGTGTTCAGACCAGGCGCAGGGGCAGGACTTGTGAGGCGCTGCAGGCTGCTAGGGGTTCTATCCCACTCCCAGGAGGGACTCTGAAGAGGCTCTGACTCCCTAAAGCCTGATTCTTTCATTTTTCAAACTTGGCACCAAAACGCCTCAACCTAGACCACTTAGGTCCTAGGGTCCTGTACCTGGGCCAGGCTGTCACTGCGGCCTCTGCTTGGGGAGGACGGGTCCCGTGACACCTTCCTCACCAGCGAGGTAATCAGAGCTTGGAGGTGGTCGGGGACCTCCCCGCAGGGCCCGGCTTTGAGGTGCTTCCCATGTCTGTTGCCCTCTGGTCGCTTAGGGGCCTTTTATTCTTTTTCAGTCCTGGGGTTGAACCCAAGGCTCTGTAATGTGCTGCACCCCCAGCCCCTTCTAGTTTTTATTTTTGAAACAGAATCTTTTAAATTTCTCAGGCTGGGCTCAAACTTGTGATCCTCCTGCCTCAGTTTCCCAGAGTGCTGGGATGACAGCTGTGAGCCATCATGCCCAGCTCTTTGGGGCTCCTTGAGGATGACCCCACCTTTCAGGACTGGTGGTTCATCCCCTGAAACAGTTCTGTCCGCTCTGTGTCCTGCTGCCGAGCGCACTTCGCCCCTTTCTGAGGGACAGGGTCAGAGGGCTCTCTACTCCGAGGCCTCCCCGGGGAGCAGGGTCCCCACCCTGGCCCCCATAACTCCCTCCCCCTCCACAGGCTCTTCTTCCGGCGGCACTACCCCGTGAACAGTGTGATTTTCTGCGCCTTGGACCCTCAGGACAGGAAGTAAGAATTCTGCCTTTCCTTGGGCATTTGCGTTGGCCTCTCATGTACAGAATTAACTCCTTTCTTTTTTCTGGTTCCCCAGGTGGACCAAAGATGGCCCCTCCTGCAGGTGAGTCGCCCACACCCTCTGCACTGTTTGCTGTCCTGGCCCACACAGGAATCTGATCAGGATTCCCAGAGAGCCTTCCCTCCAGATGACAACTTGGTCTGTCTGGTTTGTCCGTGGTCGGTTTTGTTTTTTGTTTTTGTTTTTTTTTGAGACAGGGTCTCACTATGCAGTTCAGGCTGGCCTTGATCTCACTTTGTAGCCTAGGCTGGTAGCGATCCTCCTGCCTCAGCCTCCCGAGGGCTGGGATGTCAGGCGTGTGCCACCATGCTAGCCCTTGCTCTTAAACTGCATCCGGACCTCTTGACCTCCCGGAGGCAACCCCAGCCGGCCCTCTGCATGGTCCAGGCCCAGGCCGAGGTGTGAGCTCCCCGCCTTCCTCCCGGCTCCTCCTTCAGGCCCCGCCTTGGGGGAGGGGGAGCAGAGGCCCCGGCTCAGCGCATGCGCTGCCCGCTGGCGGCCTGGTTCAGCTTTCATCTGCTCGGAGTCCGAGTCAGCGTCTCCCTCGGCGACGGCGAGTCGCTGGCTGGTGCCGTCCCTGGTGTGGAGACCAGGAAGCGGGAACAAAAGGGCCTTCATTTTCTAAGAACGGGAAGGAGGACCTTGGCCAGAGCCCGAGATGGGAGAAGGCTTGGCAGTGTGTGGAGTAGGGACTCAGAAAAGCCTTTATTAAGGCCATGGCTTCAGTTCTTAAAATAATGAGATGCACTGTGCTGTTTTTCTTTGGTGGTACTAGGGATTAAACCCAGGGCCCTCACACCAACCTGCATCCCAGCCCTCCACCACCACCTTTATTTAAAATTTTGAGACACAGTTTCACCAAATTGCCCAGGCTGCCAGGTGTGGTGGTGCACACTGTAATCCCAGCACTCGGGAGGACGGCTGAGGCAGGAGGATCACCACGAGTTCAGAGCCAGCTTGGGCTACAAAGTGAGACCCTATCTTAAAAAACAAAGAAGCAAATAAATTGCCCAGGCTGCACTCAAACTTGAGATCCTCCTGCCTCAGCCTCCTGGAGTGCTTGAATTATAGGCATGCATCACCATGGCTGGATGCATTGTCCTTTTTCTGCTGCTTCCTGCCCCGAACACAGCAGGCCCCCCGGGCTTGGCCAAGGATGTTGCTGGCTGCGTCCCCCTGGCCCTCATGGGGGGCTGCCCGAGTTGGGCTAGGGCTGGGAGCATAGAGCATCATCTTGGGCGTCTGTGCACCTGAATAGCACCTGAGTGTCCCAGGCTGTGTCTGGGTGTTGCCTCCTTCCTGGCTGTGCTGAGGCCTAGATCTCCAGACCCTGGGCTCCAACCTCTGCTTTCCCCTGCAGGGTCTTCGGGTTTGTGGCCCGGAAGCAGGGCAGCGCCACGGACAACGTGTGCCACCTGTTCGCGGAGCACGACCCTGAGCAGCCCGCCAGCGCCATCGTCAACTTCGTGTCCAAGGTCATGATCGGCTCCCCCAGGAAGATCTGAAGCCGCTGGCCCGGCCCGGCCTGAGACAGCTGCAGGGAGACGAGGACAGCGAGGAGGAGGAGGAGGAGGGCGGCGGGAGGCACGAGGAATGTCATGTCCCTGCAGCCTGGCATGCACGCACTGCGCACAGGGTGTGCCCGCCCCAGACCCCGGGGGGAGAGCTGTGTACGGAGTGGGACAGCAGCATCTGAGGGCACCGATGAAGGCTTCGCCTGGTTTTGGCAGAAGCAGTCCTATCCAGCAACCCCCGTGCTCAGCCACCCCCTCAGTTGTCTTCGCTCACAGCTGACGAAACAGAAAGGAGGGCACGATTCATGGAGGTCTGTGTAGGTCAGGCCCTTCTGGAACACGGTGAGGACATAAGCAAGTGGAAAGTGTGGGCGCAGTGGCAGCCTTTTTGCATCCTAGAGGAATGTGAGCTGGCAGAGGCACTCCTGCAAGTGCCATGGCTCTACGCTCCCACTCACATTCTGCGAGCCGGGCTGGAGAGCACCCATGAGGACCCTGAGAGAAGAAGTGAGAAGATGGAAGCAGAAAAAAAAAAATGCCGTTTCTATGTAATTTATATTTTACATATGCCAAATTATTTATAACACTGCCACTGCTGTGCTGCACGTGTCGAGCGCTGCAGTGGCTGAGCGCTGGTCTGCGCAGTGCCCTGCAGGCTCCGAGCTCTGGACCCTGGAGGCCGAGGGTCAGGGGCCCCTTCTGGAGGCCTGCTCGGCCTGGGTGACCGCAGAGGGACCAGGAGCAGGGCTCGGCTTCAGGGCTGTACGCCTCGCGGTCCCCACCTGCGCCTGCCAGAGGCCGGGCTCGGGGGCACAGACACCTGGGCCGGAGCCAGGGCCCTGTGAGCGCCATGTGAGCCTCCGCCCCGAGCCTGCAGCCCCGTCCCGTCCCGCAGGCAGCTCAGGGACCGCTGCCATGGGCGGATCGGGACCGGCGAGTTGGGGTGGGCATTGCTCTCAGCCCCTCCACCCCCACGCAAGTGCCTCATGTCTGTGCCAAACGAACGCCCTGGTCTCAGCCTCTCCCGGGCGCCTCCGGCGCGCAGCGACCGGCCCTGCGGAGGTGGGAGAAGTGGGGCGGCACCTTCTCCCCGCCTGCTCGCGGAGGGACACGGGGTGTGCTTGGGCCCTTTGTGTAGCTACTCGCTCTGCTCTGCGAACGCCACCTCCGCCCGGAGTACAATAAAGATGCTGAGCTTGGGACGCCTCGCTAGGCGGCGCCGTGTGTGTGCACGCGCGGGGGTGTGCGCCGGCTGCCGTGTCTGTGTGCGTGCCGGTGGGACAGTGTCTTCAGTCGTCCGTTTCCGCGATTGTACTGGGAAGCATAAGCTTCAGAGCTGGGCGTGATGGCGCGCATCTGTCTTCCCACCACGTTGGGAGGCTGAGGCCGGAAGACCGGAAGTTCAAAGCAGCCCGAGCAAGTCAGCTACTCAAAAAAGGACCAAGGGGTGGAGCTCAATGTGAAGGCCCAGGGTGCAATCTCCAGTAGTGGGGTATGAATACATGTTTCAGGCCACTGCCCTGAGACCTTTGGTTCAAGACCTGGGTTCAAGAAGTCATAGCCGGGTGTGGTGGTGCACGCCTTTAATCTCAGCACTCGGGAGGCTGAGGTAGGAGGAGCATTGTGAGTTGGAGGCCCGCTTGAGCTACAACGTGAGCGCAAGGCCGTGAGCTACAGTGTGAACCTGCCTCAAAAAACCAGGGCCGGGAGTTTGGCTCAGTGACTTAAGCGCCTGTCTGGAAGGCGCGAGGTTGTGAGTTCAATCCCTGGTGCCGAAAAAAAACAAAAAAATAGTCGTGCAGAGAAAATCCACTTTTTTGGAAGGGGGACCCTGGGCCTTGAACCCAGAGCTGTCAAATTGAGCCGCATCTCTACACCCCCCCTCTTTAAATTCTGAGATGATCTGGCTGATTTGCTCAGTCTGGGCTTCAGTGTAGCAGTCTTCCTGACTCAGCCTTTCAGAGTACTGGGATAATAGGCACGCTCCACCATGATGTGCTGAAGATCAGCCTAAAAAATGAGGAGCCATAAGAGCCTGCAGGACAGTAACAGAAGACACTGTTGCTGGAGTAGCTGAATTAGCAGGAATGGAGGAAGAGACAGCTGCTAAGAAGCAGTTGAAGAAGTAATGGTTAAACACTCCCCAAAGGATACAGACCTTTAGATTTAAGAAGCTGAATAAACTCTAGCCAGGATCAGCAATAAAAAACAACCATAACAAGAAAGATAAATCCCGAAAACTAAAGACAGTGTCTCAGAGGCAACCAGGGTCGATGCTGGGGGGGTCAGAAGTTATAAATTCAAGTTGTAAAATGTTGACACCAAACCAGGTGTGGTGGCATATGTCTGTAATCCCAGCACTTGGGAGGCTGAGGCAGGAGGATCACTGAGTTTGAGGCTACCCTGGGCTACATAGTAAGGCCCTGTCTTAAAACAGAAACATTATTGATGCCAGAAGATGTGATAAGTTGCACATTGTAATAGCCAGACCAGCTACTACAAAAACTATACAAAAAGATAAATTTAACTGCACTAAATAAATCAAGATAGGATCTTTTTTAAAAGGTTCTAGCAATACCTAGAAAGGCAAGTCGATAGAAACCAGAACAACAAAACAGAGACCAAACAAATCATTAAAATGACCCACTTTTACCTTAACCTATCAATAATTACATTAACTGTGAATGGTCAAACTACACCAGTCAAAAGACAGAGATTGGCAGAGGAGAAAACGTGGCCCAGTTTCCTGCAGTTTACAGAAATTTTAGATTCATCAACAGGAGTGGGTGGGGAATGAAAGGTGGTGAAAGAATCGTGGGAATGTGGAAGCCATTGTGTTCCTATCCAGTGACTGAGGGAATGAATGGAATCCGTGAGTGACACTGTAAGGATGGAGGCATCGCGCAGGTGCTAAGTATTAGAAGACGTCGGGCTGGGAGAGGGGCTCACTGGGGGCGTGGTCTGGGTGGGTGCAGAACTCTTGCTTCCTGGCTGCCGTGAGGTGAGCAGCTCTCCACCTCAGGGCCGCCCTGCCTTTGAGCTGGGACCATGAACTGAGACCCAGGCCGGAGTCGCCCTCCACCCCCTTGAGCTGCAGGTGTGAGGTATTCTGTACCAAGCAAAGTGATTAGGAGACACCGGCCCTTGGAGTGACATCCCAGGACTGTGGCCCTCCAGGAACAGGCCCGATCTCCAAGCTGGGGAACGTGTGAGGCAGAGGGGCCTCAGGTGCCTGGGGGACCTGGGCTGTCACCAAGGCTTGCAGCCCCTACAGCTCGGGGCGCCTGTGCCAGGGCCCCAGAGGAGTGGGCCCTGCTGTTTCGGTTTGCACAGGGAACTCTCCGGGCTCCTGGCTTGCAGGTTGCTCCCGCTCTCCTGTGTAGTTCCTAAACGTTTTTCTTTTTCTTTCTGGAGCTGCTGTGGGCAACCCGAGGCGGTGCTGCGGGCAGTGCATGCGCCCCTGCCGCCCCGGTGCGGGCCAGGCCGTGTCCAGCGCAGGCACAGATGGGGCCAGACGGGCCCCCCCGCCTCCCCCCCCCCCCCCGCTCTGCTAACGCTGAACCCCGCGGTGAGGGCCGGGCGGCCTCGGGTGACCCCGGCCGCCTGGACCTGCGCAGGCGAGGCCGCCCAGGGTGGCTGCGTGCCCCGGGAGCAAGGACGCTCAGCGCCTGCGAGGCGCAGGCCAGGGACCAGGGTGGAGAGGAGGAGGCGGCTGCCGGTCTACGACTGGGCTCCCCGCCCGCCTTGCTTCTCCGGCTTCCTTTCGGATTCATCTCCGTGTCTGGGACCCAGCGCGGGAGGGCACCTGCCCTGCGCTCTCAGCCGGGGTTCCCAGAACCCTGGGGCCCGCGGCTGCCCCCGTCACCCAGGCGGTCTGCGGAGTGCTCCCCGCCCCTGCACGCTGGACTCTCTGGTGACAGGCGGCTCCGGGGAGCAGGGTCCGCGCGACTTCCAGAGCAGCGCTGCCGCCTGCTGGCCTGGAGTCTTACCCGGCTCTGGGCGGGGCGCTGAGGCTGAACCGAGGTTCCTGAAGTGACCAACTGTGTGGCCTCTCTCTCTCTCTCTCTCTCTCTCTCTCTCTCTCTCTCTCTCTCTCTGTCTGTCTCTCTGTTTCTCTGTCTCTCTCTCTCGCTCTCGCTCTCTTGCTCTCTCGCTCTCGCTCTGTCTTGCGCTTTCTCTGTACTGGGGATTGAAGCCAGACCCTTTGCACTGAGCTACAAATCCCAGCCTTTCTTTTTATTTATTTTAATTTTTCTTTTGAGATAGGGTCTCACTGAGTCGGCCTGGGCTGGGCTTGACTTGGCATCTTCCTGCCTCAGCCTCCCTCAGTGCTGGGATTCCAGATATGGCGCCCGCATGGACGCAGTCCTGGTACTACCTGCGGATATTTATCTTTCAGAAAACATTAGCAGAGTGGGCTGCAGCACCCCGAGGGCCAACTCAGTGGCCACAGGAAGCAGGGGGACCTTCCTCACTCTCCCTCCCTGAGCCCCACCCCAATTGTGGCCTCCTAAACGCCAGGGGACCCAGCAAGAACAGCCCCTCTGGGTGGGATGCCCACGAGTCTCGGTGACCCGCGCTGGGTCCGGAGCGACTCGGGCGGGGACAGCACCGAGCACTGGGGATTCAGCCGGGGTCCCCTGCGCCCGAGCCACATGTCCCCCGGCGCTGGTGTGAGAAGTCGGGAAGAACGCACAGCCAGGCACGCCGGGCGCGCACTGTCCTGCCTGCACTCTGGGAGGTCGAGGCAGGAGGATGGCGAGGTGAAGAGCAGCCGGGGCCATATGGTGACTTAGGGAAAATCCTGTCTGTAAATAAAAAGTAAACCAAACAAACAAGTCTGGGAACGGAGCTCAGTGTGAAGGCCGTGGGTTTAATCCTTAGCAGTGGAAAATAATAAAGATAAAATATATAAAATAAAGTGAAATAATAACACGGTAAAATAAAATACACCCCTCCCCCGCACCCGGACTTCCCGGAGAGGTCGCCCCCGCAGCTCCTCGTGGGGACGGAGGGGCGACCTGGCTCCGAATTCACTTGTTCACACCCGCGGCCAGAGAAGAACTCGACTCCCAGCTTCAGAGGAGGAGAAGCACCTGCCTGTGAGCCATCCCTGCGCGCCGAGGCTGAGGCAGGAGGATCGCAGGAGGATCGCGAGTTGAATCCACCCTGGGGGCTGGGGGCTGGCCTTGAAGGCCGTGGGCTCAGTCCTCAGTTCTCGGGGCGGGGGCGATTCTTGAGAAGCAGGGAGCGTTAAATGCACACACAGAGGGCAGCATAATCAGCAGTTAATGCTCTCGGACCCGGAGACGACTGCTCTGTCCAATGGCTCAGCTCAGGGTGGCCTGTGCCCCACAGCCTGCTGCCCACGTTGGAGACTGCGTGAGAGAAGTGTCCAGACCCAGGGTTGGGGTTGCAGGAAGGCCCAGGCTGCCTCCATTCTGCTGTCCCAGGAACCCTGCGGTCACCTGAGCAGGGCCACCGAGCTGGGGAGGCACAGGCCCTCGCTGACCTGGGCTGTGGCCTGGGCAGTGTCCTTTGCGGGAGGCGGCTCTATCCTGGGTGGCCTGACTGGAGAGGGACTGAAGCTGCCTCTCACTGGGGACGAATCCCCGCAGGGTTGGTACTGATCTCCAGAGTCAGCCACCCACCTCCTGTCTCCCAGAAAATCAAGACCGTTGTCCCCTGCTGTCCTGGGTGAGCCCTGCGGGACGGCAGCGCAGAGCCCGGCACCGCCCTCAGCTTCTGACTGGGATCCCCTGACTCGGGCCTGGGATGAAGTTTTTGTAGAAGAATCCAGATCAGGTGGTTTTTTTGTTTTGTTTTGTTTTTTGTTTCTTTTTGGTACCAGCGATTGAACCCAGCCACGGTCTTCACACTGAGCTACATCCCCAGCCCCTGTTTCTTGGGAAGTCACTGAATTGCTCAAGCCTGGATCAAACTTGTGATCCTCCTGCCTCAGCCTCCCAGAGTGCTGGGATGACAGGTGTGCACCACCACAGCCAGCTTGGGATCAATTCTTGATTTCTTCCTCTTTTATTTTAAAAGTTTTTCATAGCTCGTGTTTAATTTGGGAGGGGACAATGCAGTGTCATTGGCCTGGCACTGAGTCCTCTGGGAAAGTACACTAGTAACGCTAATGTCCACAGGTGATCCAACTGCTGGTTTACACAGAAAACCACAAGTCAGCTGCAGTGGTACTGTCTAAAATAAATGGGATATTAACATACCACACTGAAATAGTAATTAAAAAGATACAGAAATTTACATTTAAAAGGTATAGAAATCACTTACTACACAAATTAACCAGAGGCCAGTGTGAAGACAAGAGATACTTCTGCAAATAAAAACCAGTCTTCTTTTGATTTTGAATGATTGATCCTGATTTATGAAATCATTTGGGAATGGAGAAGAGCATAGCACTTTTTTTCTCCTTTAATGTGAAAAAGACAAAAAATAAAGAGGTGATTAAATTGCAGTGTATGTAAGGTAAAACATGATTCTGTCATCCAACATCATATTTTCACAGGCTAGCACTCTGGCTTCATGTTCTTCTTAAATCTTTTTAAAGATGTAATATTCAGTATAATAATCCTAATCATAACGCCATCTTCATCAACATCATATTATGGTATTGTGATAGTTAACTGTTACGTCAATTTGAGAAAGAAACACCCAACATACTGGATTAGCGTAGTTCCCAGTGTGACTGAATCGATTAACTGAGGCTGGAAGCCCCGCCCACACCCACGTGTGAGTGATGCCAGCCAATCAGCTTGTAGCCTGAATGGAATGACAAGGGAAAGAAGGAAGTCTCCCTTCGGTTTCTTTGGAGGAGCTCGTCTTTACCACCACCTTGGCATGTCCACCTCAGGCTTCCAGTGCAGACTCCTCAGCTTCTGACGGGCGCTGCGGTGAGCTCCAGGCTTCCGCCTTTGACTGGATCATTGGCTCTCCAGCACACACAGCTCCGCTGTATTCTTCCACACCTGACTCTGCAGGTGCCATAATAAACTGACCTTGTGAATCATGACTATAGTGTTATATTCTATCCGTCACGATAGTGAGCTTTGACCGATACAGGTGTCCTCCCAGGATCTTTCTCAATTTAGCCTTCTAATTACACCTCGAGGAAGGCAGCACTATTGTCCCCATTGTGCGGAAGAGGAAATAGCCCACTGCCTCGCAGTTATGCACTGGCTGATTTTTTAACAATTACAAGTGCACATGAAAATCTTGGGGCAAAATGCAATCCAAGGTGAGCAGCTATTACTTCTGAACAATGCGAATGACAATGATTTTCACTTCATGTAATACATTTTTCTCTATTTCCATCCTTACTGAATAAAGAAGCATAGACAATATCAAGCTTCTCCCACTGAGTTGCTGATATCTCACTAAATTATCTATTATGCATTTGGAAGCAAAAAATTAAATGCTTAAAAGATACAGGATTTTTATGAACAAGTGAATGTGAATAGCTTAATTATATTTTTGAAAATACACCATTATGATAACTATAGGTGCTTTGAAGTATGTGGTCCTTAGTCTTTTATCTCAAAAATACCCTGTTTAATTTCTTTTTGTGGAGCAGCAAAATTTCCCCAAATTTGTATAGATTTAGAAAGACTTTATTTCCAAATAGTTGAATTTTTAAAATACCCCATTTCTATAACTGACAATTGGTGTTTCGAAGTACTAGGTCATTAAGTCTTTTATCTCAAAAAAGTCTTCATCTTATTTCTTTTTACAAAGCAGTGAAATTGTTTCCCAAATTTGTACAGGAGATTTAGAATTATTTCCACATAATTTTAGGTGTTCTTCATTACAGTCAGTTTTAGAGAATGCAATTAATTAGTTTTATTATTTACCTTATTTTATTTTATTTTATTTTTTTGGTCTTTTTGAGAGGGTCTCACTATGTAGTTCAGACTGGCCTTGAGCTCACTTTGTAACCCAGGCTGGTCTTGAACACTCAATGATCGTCCTGCCTCAGCCTCCTGAGTGCTGGGGTTATATAGGCGTGCCCCACCATGCCTGATCTTCATTTATCTTCTAAAAAAGAAATATATTCCTCAGTTAAAATAAGTAGATATGCAAAGGAGATACTTTTTCAAGACAAATATCCTAAAAATTAATCTTCTTGACCGTGCTAGAATAAATTTGATTTGAAATTCTTAGTGTCCGCATAGATATTTTGGCATTTCCTATGCAGCAAATTGACAGGAGGAGGGACCACAAACTGAATTTCTAAGATGGCCATAGAGAATTGGTATTTAAAAAGAAATGAATTGCATTTGAAACCATTTCTGCTCTTTATTAGTAACTTATTTTTGGCTTTAAGAAATTTACAGAACTAACATGAAATTCACGTGTAAAACTTAACTAGTTATTTTAGACTTTCTGGCAGCTGTAAATTCATGGGAATGCTGTAGTATCTTAGCATTCTCACAGGAAATAGAAGTTCAAACCAGACTTCACTTATAAATGATGAGTGGTTGGGCTGGGAATCTAGCTCAGCTGTCGAGCGTTTGCTTGGGTTCAATCCCCAGCACCACCGAAACAAAAAACAAAAATACAAACAGCAGCACATCACATCATAATTTATATTCAACTAGATCAACTACAGGTGATAAAAGAATGAAGCAATATTGAACTTCAATCAGCACACTGTATAGATGACTGTGACCTGATTCATGCCAAACTGCTTTCTCATTCCAAATCTCCTAGATTTCAGTGTCACGAGTCCCCATGGTCCCAGAAGAAGCTGAGCCTGACACATAGATTGATCCTGGGAGGTGAGAGCTGTTTAACCCAGCACTTTGACCGCTGTAGGGAAAATCAAATTGTTCCTGATGGTTCACATAGGTAACCCAGGGTCCGCTCCATAGGCGAGTGGGCCTGACACATGGGCAGTAGTCGCCAAGGCAGGAGGGGACAGAAAGGGAAGCAGAGGGTGGAAAATGAGGCAAGGGAGAAAAGGACACTGGAGAAGGGCAAACCACAGGGTGTCTGCGCCCAGCTCCGGCCTTTAGTAAGAAGAGACTCCGAGGAGGGACCAGAGGCACACAGAGAGGACAAGCCCAGACCAAAGCACAGGCTCGAGCCATCCCGGGCCCCAGGGACACACGACATCTCCTCCGTCTCCCATCCTGCTCTTCAGCTTGACATTAGCTCAGTGCCGCGTGGCGCATGGCCTGATATTGATCTTGGACCCATGGGAACGCGGGTGACAGGGACAAATCCTAGGCAAAATTCTTTTTCTTGCAAAAGATACCACACTTCCGTTCATTCCTTTGGTAACCACTGAGTCCCTGCAGCGTGGTCAGCGGGACAGGGACACTGGAGACCATTTACCATGGCTCTGACGGCTTCGGAGAGGACATTTGTGTCTTCCCTGAAATGTGGGACCCTTTAACAGAAGCTAAATGCCATCCATGCATGCGTGACAAGTGTGGAAAGCCATCCCATCCCTGGTGTCCGTTTAAGGGACAGATGTCAGGACCCAACGGATGGCTTGGTGGAGGTACAAGGATTACTCCTTACATTCCTGACTCAACATGTTCCTATGGCAGTGGCGCAGGAGAGAGGGGTGTCCCCAGCAGGTCACTCACCTTGGACATCTTCACAGTTTGGGGGACATCGCGTGCAGAGCTGCAGGAGGCCAGGTATCTCAGTCAGAGTTTTGCTTCACGCTGGCGCCTGCCTTGGTATCACTCAGATTTCCCAGTAGTTCTTCCTACCATCGATAGATTAGGCTCTCCCTTACATTGTGCCTACCTCCTTTTCCTTTCCAGAACTCTTGGATGAAGATTTAACGTTACCTGGTTCAGCTGACACGACCTAAGCACTCGGCAATAGTCACATAGTAGTTCTATTAGTCATTTGGTAGCATTTACATGTTATTTAGATTATTTCAGTCCTATGAGTACAAAATGTCAAACAAGGTTGTTTGGGCAATTTAGGAACATTAATATGCGTGCTGAAGTCTCCAAAATAAATAAATTTCACGTGGCCTCAAAGCAAGAGAGACTCCAACTCAAATGTTACTGTAATTCCAACATGAAGAAGGAAGGTTTCCAGGGAAACCCAATGGGGCACAGTAGGATGGAAAAGTCTTGAACTCTTTTCTAGCTCGTTTTGACTCTGGTTCAACTATTTTTTTGGAATTCCTTTCCAGAGTTGAAACAGCACAGATGTACTGCCTACATTTCTAGATAAGGAGTATTGTCGTCCTCAATTATAACAAATAGTTGAGAGGAGACTAAATTTTCTGGCATCATGTATTTATTTGTTTTGTTTTGTTTTTTGTTTTTTTTTTGCCACACCAGTGATCAAACTCACAACCTCACGCTTAAGCTGCTGAGCCAAACTCCCAGTCCTACTTTTTTGAGGCAGGGTCACACTATATAGCTCAGGCCAGCCTTGCGCTCACGTTGTAGTCCAAGCAGGCCTCAAACTCACAACGCTCCACCTACCTCAGCCTCCCGAGTGCTGGGATTAAAGGCATGCGCCACCCAGGCCCGGCTGGCATCATGTATTTAAAACATTCAATTTAGAGGGTTTTTTCCTCTATGGTGCTCCCTGAAGAAAATATCTGGCAAAATTATTTTGTTTCAGTATTCTTTTATTTACAGCCATGGTCATATTTTTATTTTAGTAAATAAAATGCTCAAAGTAAAAACTTAAATGGGCAATGCCGTTTTGTCCTGATCTAACATTATGCAATTTCAATTATATTCTTTTAGAAAAAATTATACTTAGATGATATTCAGACTGTGCATTAATAAGCATGATGATCACATTACTTTGTCTAAGTCAAATCTATGAAACATTTTTTTTCTTCTTTTTGAGACAGGTTCTCACTGTGCAGTTCAGGCTGGCCTTGAACTCGCTATGTTGCCCAGCCTGGTCTTGAACTTCCAGCATCCTCCTGCCTCGGCCTCTGGAGTGCTGGGATGACAAGCCTGTACCATCACCCCCAGCCATTTTATCTTTCAAAGACCAGATTTTTAGAGGACAGTACATAAAGCATAAACAATAGCAAAAGCATCTGAAATTTATTTCTCATTAATGTACAGATGGCTGGTTAAATTAATCTAATTAAATATCATAGTTGGGACTAGGAGTGTAGCTCAGTGGTAGAGAACTTGCCTAGCATGCAGGAGACATGGGGTTCAGTTCTCAGAACCCATAAAGATAAATAGACTTCACATTTGGTCATCTATTTTCTCTATTATCAAACACTTTTATTTTTTTTATTTTATTTTTTTTTTGCGGCACCGGGGATTGAACTCACAACCTTGCACCTGCCTGACAGGCGTGTAAGCCGCTGAGCCAAATTCCCAGTCCTGGTTTTTTGAGGTAGGCTCGCACCGTGTAGCTCAGGCCAGCCTTGAGCTCGCGTTGTAGCCCAAGTGGGCCTTGAACTCACAACGCTCCGCCTACCTCAGCCTCCCGAGTGCTGGGATTAAAGGCGTGCGCCACCACGCCCGGCTATCAAACACTTTTAAATAGAAAATATTGACAGTATCAATACTCTCTTTTGATATTAAATAATTTTTATTAGGAGTTATTTCACTAGCAAGTCTTTGTACTGATTCGTACTGAGTGATATCCATGTCTCTTCTAAAAATAAATCTATTTTTGTGTGTATTCAAATAAAAACACTGATGAATCACTTTATACCATCTTTACTAATCTACTCCGTTTTTTTTTTTTTTTTTGCGGCACCAGGGATCGAACTCATAACCTCATGCAAGACAGGCTGGCACTTAAACCACTGAACCAAACTCTGGGCCCTGATTTTTTGAGGCAGGGTCGCACTATGTAGCTCAGGCTGGCCTTGCACTCGTGTTGTAGCCCAAGCCAGCCTCGCACTCCCAACACTCCTCCTACCTCAGCCTCCCGAGTGCTGGGATTAAAGGCGTGTGTCACCACGCCTGGCTCAGTTTCTTTTTATAATGTGCATTTGACTTCCTCATTTTGATGAACAGATTATTATTGATAGAAATTTTATAGTATCCTATTTACAAAATGCTGTTTAAAAAAATAGAACACATAGTCCTGTTGATTTCAAAAAATCTTGATGGAGATTTATTTTTAATTTCCTGAAGCATAGTAAAGCCTGAGTCATTTTTCCACATTACAATCTTATTTGCAAACCTAAAAGATGACATTTTGATACAGATGGAAACATTGCTCCACGACAGCATACAAGTATTCTTTATTTAGAGGAGCATCCAGGCTGGGGTTGTAGTTTAGGGTCTGTGTAGAGGGGCTGCTTAGCATGTGCAAGGGCCTGGGTTCCAACCTCAGCACCATCAATCAATCATATCTATATCTATATCTATATCTATATCTATATCTATCTATCTATCTATATATATATACACATTTGATATATATTTACCTATGTTTTATACTGGCAGTCATCCACCTTTTTTTTTTTTTTTTGAGACAGGGTTTCACTATGCAGTTCAGACTGGCCTTAAATTCACCTGGTAGCCCAGGCTGGCCTCGAGTTTGCTGTGATCCTCCTACCTCAGCCTCCTGAGTGCTGGGAATACAGGCATGCAGAACCACACCCGACTCAATCTGCCTTTGTTCTCATCATTCCGTTTGTATATTCTTTGTCACTGGTAGGAGAGACACCAACACCATTCATAGCATTTCTGCTTTCCCATCTGGATAGGTCACTTACCCAGAACCTTTGACAATCACCAACCAGGAGTCCAGCCGGTTAAAAGGAAATGGAGGTAAAGTAGAAAATAATATTCTGATCCTACAGTGCTGAAAGGCCTGAGTTCCATCCTCAGCACTGCAAAACCAACAAAAAATCTAACAACTGTCAGCATATCACAGGGGATGCTGCACATAACGGAAAATAAGATGATAGATTTGAAAGATGGTGACATAATAACTGTTGCACAATTCTCGATGTATTCAAATTATTGCTCAATTTTTTTTTTTTTTTTTTTTTTTGTACCGGGGATCAAACTCATGACCTCCTGCTTGCCAGGCAGGCACTTATGCCGCTGAGCTAAATCCCTGGAGAATTTTTTTCCTGGAAAGAGAAAAGTAAGGGACGGGTTTCTGTCCAAGTGTCATACTGAGTCTCCAACAGAAGCCCTGCAGGTGGAGAAATGTTCACGACCTCCTCGCCTCTGTCACCAAACACGAGGTCCCCGCTCTCCACCCGGGCAGCGCCGTCAAGGCACAGAGGCCCGGCCTCACCGACACTGACCTCTGGCCAAGGCGGGAACCGGGACATAAACCCCAAGGCCTGTTCTGGAAAGCACCATGGCCTGTGTGCCAAAACCGCAACATTCATTTATTTATTTTAAAAGGAAACATTTAATGCATCATTTTGTATTCAATTTCTCATTTCATAATTTTTAAAAAATTTTTTCAACATCTGATGTTTTACATAAAGATACATAAAGGAGTCAAATGGAGATTTCTGAAATTTAACCGAGCATGGTGGTGCACACCTTTAATCCCAGCACTCCGTAGGCTGAGGTAGGAGGAGCATTGTGAGTTCGAGGCTGGCTTGGGCTGCAACGTGAGCGCAAGGCCGGTCTGAGCTACATAGTGTGACCCTGCCTCAAAAAACTAGGGCTGGGAGTTTGGCACAGTGGCTTAAATGCCTGCCTGACAGGTGCGATGTTGTGAGTTCAATCCCTGGTGCCACAAAAAAAGAGAGATAAAGGAGATTACTGACATTTTTATTAACAGTGATGTCTGCATGTTCAGGCGTAAAGCTTTATGAGGCAATCTGTGTGTTTTCCCCTTGATTCGGTGAGCAGGCAGTGTATTGGAGATCCCGCTTGGGGCTGGACGCTTCTCCCCTGGCGGCCTGGCCGTTGTTCCTGGCCCTTCTCACTGTTCCCCAAACCTCACAACTCAGTACTCCTTGTTCACCTCGACTGATTCCATCATGTTCTATCCTAACCACCGCGCCTGTCTCCTAAGGAGCTCCCTTGTCCTCCTGGTGCCCATTCGCCATGCTGTGCTGGATTGGGACACAGAATGCTTTAAGCCGGGTTCTTCAGGACATTGCCTGTACTCCCAACTACCTAGGAGGATGAGGCAGTAGGATTCCAAATCTGAGGTCAGCCTGGGCAATTCAGCAAAACCCTCTCTCAAAATAAAAAGAACTCATGATGTAGCTCTGCACTCTCTGGGTTCAGTTCCCAGTGCGGAGAACAACAATGACCTAAAATGCTGCAAGCATCTTTTGTTGTAAATGTCGTACAATTTTCCCTTCTTATTTGGTACAAGCTGAAATTCTGGCAAGTATACAAAGGTTTGTCACCGTGGACATGTGACATCTTGGTGATCCAGAGGCAACAGCTGACACTGTAACCCAAATTCCAAAGGCCCTGACTTAACTTCAGATGGGAAATTTCAATTAGAAATCAGTCGTGATTTTTCTTTAATTTTGAGTTTTTCAGTTTTCTTACTTTTTAGTTTATTGGTACATTTTAGGTATACACAATGATCATATTCATCATAGGGAGTTTGTACCTGTGCATGATATATTTATCTTCTTATTTTTCCATTCCCTTTTTTATTTATTTATTTATTTATTTATTTTTGTCTTTTTGAGGCAGGGTCTCATTATGCAGTTCAGGCTGCTGTAGAGCTCACTTAGTAGCTCAGGCTGGTCTTGAACTTTCTATGATCCTCTTGCCTCAGCCTCCTTAGTGCTGGAATTATAGGCGTGTGCTACCACACCTGGCTTATTATTGATTTCATGATGATAGCCATTCTTTCTGGAGTGAGATGGAATCTCAGTGTTGTTTTAACTTGCATTTCTCAAATGATCAATGATGCTGAACATTTTTTCATATATTTATTTACCATTTGTATTTCTTCAAGGGAGAAACGTGTCTTTATTGTGTTAATTCTGCATTAAAGCTCATTTTCATTTCTTTTTCTTTTTTCTTTTTTTGGGTACCGGGCATCGAACTCGTGACCTCGCACTTGTCAGGAAGGCACTTATGCCGCTGAGCTAAATCCCTGGCCTAAATCTCATTTTCAAAACAGTACTATTTTCATACCATTAAGGACGAAAAAATCTGAGAAATCGTCAAGCTGAGACTACAAAAAGCTCAGAACTAGTCAAAGCCAAGAGTAAAATCTGGAAGCAGTCATTTTGTCGCCAAACATCACCAAGCCTGGAGCACACACTCCAGAGGCCCCCCAGCACCCCTCCTCCAGCTCTCTCCACTCCCCACGCCCCCCCCCCACCGGTGTCACCGGTTTCCAGTGGTCTGAGGGACAGGCTGAGGGGCAGAGGAATGAATACCGGGTTTGTCTGGGGTGCAGGGCTCCGATGGAGGCTTTGAGCTCCTTGAGGGGAAGAACTGATTTACTCTCTTGAGGATGGTACCGAGGAGGTGGAGCAGAGGTCTGGGGATGGGGGATCGTCAAACCCGTCCCTCTCTGCTGCTCTAAATACCCTAGCATCTGGGCTTGTCCAGAGACAAAGCGCCTTTAAATCCGCACCATGAGGGCGTTCCTTCCACCCTGTACGCTTTAGGAAGAGGTGACTTCACAGCCGTCAGTCTGTACCCACTTGTTGCCATTTTTAGTTTATGCTGCACCCACCCTGCATCGCAGCAGTAGATAAGTTGTCGCTTTCTTCAGACTCACAGAGTCAAACCTCTCCCGCTGTTGCAGGACACAGTCCAGTGGCGAGGCTGCTGAGATACCTAAGGTGTTTTTAGGATATTTTTCATGATACGCCCTGGGGCCTGTGGAGAAAGAAAACTAAGTCTGAATATCTGAGGGTCCCCTGCAGGAGGACGAGAACCGCTAAGTACACGGGGCGTCCCTGGTGACACCCAAAGGTCTTACTCAGCTGAAGTTCTTGACAGCAGAGCGCACCAGGACCCCCTGCGCCTTGGCCTCTCCATCGCGGGGGCCTCCCACTCCCCAGGGAGAAGGGCGGAATCTCCAGCTTTCGGGGTAGGGGTGGCGATGTCCCTTCCGCTAGTCCCTGCATACTTCTGGTAGTTTGTCTAGAGCGACGGAGGTGACCTGACTCTCTGAGGGTGTCCAGCCCGAGTCCCATACGCTCTCCGGCAGCGAAGGCTTCAGCTCTATAAGGGTGAGAAGGCGGCGAGGCCCGGCAAGCCCGGTCCATCTGCAGGGCTGCAGAACAAGACTGAATTTTTGGATTTCTTTTCTCATCCCCTCACATTGCGAGAAACCATCAAACACCTGTAGTGTGGTCAGAGGACTCTGTCACCTTGACTGACTGAAGGGGAGAGCGCACCACGGACCCCAAACCTGTATCAGTAACACTGACATCCAAGTGTCTGACGGTTTCCCCTCCCCCAGCATTGCAGGTGCCCAGCGCCACGGTACAGAGTCACCCGGCGGAGCCGCAGTCAAGCAGCCCGCATCGCCGACATGAGATTTACGGTCCAGGAGCCGCCACCGCCGCAGAGGCCCCGGCACAGAGGTCCCCAGGGCGCGGCCCGAGCTGCAGCAGAAGGCCCGCGCGGAGGGGACATTCCCGGGAGGCGGCGGCCCAGAGACACAACCGCGCACAGCCGCACGGCAACCGCAGGCAAGGACCGCTCGGGCCTTTGTCACCGCACAGTGGACCGGGACCGGGCTCCTCGGGCCCCCGGCGCCCGCAGGAGCGCACAGGGCGGGCCGCCGCCATCTCAGACAGACTCGGGGCAGGCACAAATCGGATTTAGAGCAAGTAAGGGAGCCCGCGGGACGGTGCCAGGCGCGAGTCTCATGAAGCAATGGGAAAGCAGAAGTGGGAACCGGACCCTCTGACCCGCACCGGACGGCGCCCGCGACCTGACCCCGCAGCGCGGCGCGCGGCGGGAAAGCCCAGACAGCGAACCCGCCATCCTGCAGCGCCCCCCTCCGGCCGCGGGGCAGAGGCCGGGAGGCCCCACGCCGCTTCCTCCGGGACGAGCCGCGGCGGGGCGGGGCGGCAGCGCTGGACAGAGGGTGGACGCGGCCCGGCTGCGGCTAGGACGCACCCGGCACGGGCCGCTGGGACGCGCGGCTGGGCGCTGAAGACGGGGTCCCCGGGACTCTCCGGGAGCTGTGCGCGCGAGCGCTTTCCGAGGGCAGGGGCGGCGGGAGACTCCCCCGCGCACCCATCCAGGCCCCCTGCGCGGAGGAGAAGGTCGTTGGCGTTAGGGGTGGCACAGATGGGTGGGTGGGTGGTGTGCACTGCCCCGCAGTACGTGAAAGCCTCTTGTGAAAGAATGGGGAAAGACGCTGGGCTTCGGGGCCTGAGTGTGCGTGACCTCTGAATGTGAGTGGACACAGGAATCCGGGGCATAGTTCCCGGGGGAGGGGGCGGGGAGAGGGAGGGGAAGGGAGGAAAAGGTGGGGGGGGTGTCTGAAAATGGAGACTACTCCTTTGCGTTTTTTATTTTTTTATTTTATTTTTTTTTTTTTTTGCGGCACTGGGGATTGAACTCACAACCTCACGCCTGCCAGGGCAGGCGCTTAAGGCACTGAGCCAAACTCCGGGCCCTGGTTTTTTGAGGCAGGGTCGCACTATGTAGCTCAGGCCGGCCTTGCGCTCGCGTTGTAGCCCAAGCCGGCCTCGAACCCACAACGCTCCGCCTACCTCAGCCTCCGGAGTGCTGGGATTAAAGACGTGCGCCACCACGCCCGGCTTCCTTTGCGTTTTTTGTTTGTTTGTTGCAGCACCCGGGGATTGAACTGAAAACCACACGCCTACCAGACAGGCGCTTAAACCACTAAGCCAAACTCCCAGCCCTAGCTTTTTGAGGCAGGGTCGCACCTTTGGCTTTCGTTGTAGCCCGAGCCAGCCTCGAACTCACAATGCTCCTCCTACGTCAGCCTCCCTAGTGCTGGGATTAAAGGCGTGCGCCACCACGCCCCGCTACTACTAGTTGTTTGAAGCAGGATGAGAAGAGGGCAAATAGGAAGCTAGGACTAGAGATCCCATTCAACCCAGCTATCCCACTTCTGGGCACTTTCCCAGAAGAATTGAAAACATCATACCACAGTGATATTTGTGCACCCATGTTTATAGCAACACAACTGTAATTGCCAGATCTTGGAAACAACCCAAATGCCCATCAATCAAAGAATGGATAAAAAAGATGTGGTATTTTTATACTCTGGAGTACTACTCAGGTATTAAGAAAGATTGCATTGAGACTTTTGTAAGTAAATGGTCACGACTTGAGACCATACTCATAAGTGAGATAAATCATGTGTAAATACTGTATTGTCTCCCTAGTGTAAGAAACTGAAAAAGTATATATGATCCAAAATCTATAATAAATACTATGGAAGAGTAAAAAACAGCTCAAAGAGCAAAAGTAATTGGGAAGGGAAAAGGGGGAAAGAGGGAAGGGAAAAGAGAAAGATATAAATCTGTATATATGTATATGTAAGATAACTAAAAGGAACACACTGCTGAATGTATTCGTTATTGAGAAAGAACAATTAATACTCATATGATTAGATCAATTTTACATGTCTGTATCTGTTAATGTAAGCAACCGTGTTGAAGGTAATGATATGCAATATTGCAACCATTGTCAAGTTTCTATCACCCTGTTTTTTTTTTTTTTTTTGCGGCACCGGAGATTGAACTCACAACCTCACGCCTGCCAGGGCAGGCGCTTAAGGCACTGAGCCAAACTCCCGGCCCTGGTTTTTCGAGGCAGGGTCGCATTATGTAGCTCAGGCCGGCCTTGCGCTCGCGTTGTAGCCCAAGCCGGCCTCGAACTCACAACGCTCCGCCTACCTCAGCCTCCCGAGTGCTGGGATTAAAGGCGTGTGCCACCACGCCCGGCTTATCACCCTGTTTTGTAAACCTGTAATCTTACTGTTGTGCATTTACTCTAGTCATTTGTCTCTTTTGCTTTTTGTCTTTGTTATATGTGTCTTTTTTTCTCTTAAATAAATAAAAAGTAAATAGATAAATAAATAAAGAAAGAAAAGAGAGCAAACAGGACTTGCTTCCTGTGCCACTGGGAAAACAGTTCCATTTGAAAGAATTGGAAAGTGGCTACCACGGGCAGTACCCGCAGGGAGTCTATATCCGGTCAAAGCAAGGACAAAGTTGAGACAAAACTTTTCTGAGAGCTGTAGGAGAAGCTCATGGAAAGGAAGAGCTGGGCGCCTGGGAGGATTGATGGGTGATCATTTCAGGGTGAAGAGCTGGAGGTGGCGGATGACAGGGTCTCAGGTGAGTTTAATACAGGAGGACACCTGGGCTGACGCTGTGGTTGAGGTTTTGGTCGTGGTGGTGGCAGCAGGCAAGGTGGAGGCCTGGAGGCCTGAGCCCCCGTGTAACCCTGGTGGGAATGGTTATTTTAGCCTAGAAGATTTCTATTTCTGCAATTGTGAAAAGATGGCAACAGGCTGTGTGTAGCCGTTATTAATGTTATTCATTACAGTTGGAAGTGGAAATTATTGAAAGGCCCATTTACTGATGAATGGATGATTAAAATGTACATCCATGCAGTAGAACACGGTTCAGAAATAGAAAGCAAGGCTTTGCGGGAAAACGATGGCGTGGTGAGCAACACCCCAGCATCTCCAAGATTTGGAACCCAGACCCTGAAAACTAACAGTTTGGGGAAGAAAAGAAAAAGAATGAGAAGTAGGACCCCAGGGACAGGAAAATGAAAACCTGCGGGCCAAGCGAAGAGACAGAAGCCGGTGTGGAGAAGGGAGGGACCGTCCGCACTTGCTCTTCGGCTTCTTGCGCTTTGCTTGCGGGGGAGAAAAGGAGAGAATCTACAGCGAGGAAGCCCAAGCTGGAGACCCCAGAGGACTCCGGGGAGAAAGGCGGTGGTGACGTGGACTGGCGAGTGCTGTGAGCTGCAGACAGAGCACAGGCTTCCGCCCTGACGGAGTCCTTTGGCACCCGACAGGGGGTGAGTGATTCCAGTCCAAGCCCTAGAGAGAGGGCTTGGTCAGGCCCATGCGTGGGACTCAGAGCCGCCATGGGGCAACTTCAGTTGAGGGTTCCTGGTGTTTCCTTCCCACAGCGACTGAATGGAGACGGCCACGGTCAGGCTAGAAAGAGACCACCGAAGGGCTTCAGTTAAAGGACACAGGCCCAGCCCCGGAGGGCAGAGGCCAGGCTCAGCCTGAATTGCTCTGCAATTGGAAGTCACAGCATTGGTGCCCTTACCCTAGTCCTGCTGCCTGTGGGTGGCTAAGCCCAGGACTGGGGTCCCGCTGCCTTCTTTACCTCCCGGTGTGAGCAGGGAGACTTCGCCAGAGGTATAGATCCTGGTGGAAAACCACACATTCAAAATCACAAAGAAATTTTTTGTTGGTGTCGTTGTTCTTGTCTGCTTTTTGTTTTTCTGAGTGTGTGGATTGCTTCTAGGGTTTTTTGCTTTGTTTTGTTTTTTCTTTTGCCTTTCCTCCTTTTTTCTTCACGAGTTTATTGGGGCTTGGGGGATTTTTCTTTGTGCTTCTTCCTTGTATGTATCTCTTTTTCTTCTTTTTTTCTTTCTTTCCTTTTTCCTCTTTGCCCTTTTAATTTTTTTTTTTTTTTCTGTACCGGGGATTGAATTTACAACCTTGCACCTGCCAGGCAGACACTTAAGCCACTGAGCCAAACTTCCAACCTTGTTTTTTTTTGAGGAAGGGTTGCACTGCGAAGTTCAGGCCGGCCTTGCTCACATTGTAGCCCAAACCGGCCTCGAACTTACAACGCTCCTCCTGCCTCAGCCTCCCAAGTGCTGGGATTAAAGGCGAGTGCCACCATGTCCGGCTCTCCCTTTTAATTTTGGCACTTCTATTTTTTCTCTTTTAGTTTTCCTCTCTTTTTTGATCTTACGTTTTTTACCATTTTTCAGTTATACTTACCTAATTGTGTAAACATCCTTCTACTCACCAGTAAAATTCTTTGTACCACTTATCTCTCCATCTCATATCATATAGTTTGTTTTTTCTTTTCCTTTTTTTTATACAGTTTAAAGGTTCAAAGCTTTCCTCTTACATTTCCCTGTTCCCAAACCCTATAACTTTATAATGTTAAAGCTTTGTTAATAAAGCTTTGTTAATTCTTTGATACTTAACTATAAAATTATATTGAATTCTTTTCTATAATTAGCAGAGATATGGCTGTTGCATTTAATGCATATTAGCTATAAATCAGTATCTGTGTTGTAATGTTTACACTATGCTTGTGGATTCCTTCTTTAGGGTTAAGGGTGGTACATAGTTGGTTGTTGTGGTTTGTTAATATCCAGTTTCTCTTTGAAAATACTACTGTAGCTGATTTGCTTGTTATTAACAGGATTGCAAAACTCTTGCTATTTGTCTGTAAGCCAACAGGCAGGTTGCTTTTGTGACATTAACAAGTCTAGAGGATATTCCCAGAGAATTTAGTTTCTGGGCTAATTACACGGCATCTTCCCCTCCCAAATTACCCAAGGTTGTTGAATTTGGGGCTGAGACCTTCAAAGACCAACTACTTGAAGACAACTTAAAAGTAGAAGAAAACATGAAAATGAATTCAACAGTTGCTAGATGATGCAAGAAGACTAATCTGAGAGTAATTGAAAGAGGTGAAAACTCAGAAAACAACACTAATAGAATAAAAATGAAAGCTGTTCACAGAAACAGTGGCACAAAACTTCCCAAATGCAGGGAAAGAAATAAACATACAGATGAACATTATGGCTTGTATCTAGATGTTCCCCAAAGCCTTATGCATAGTAGGTAGGGAGTTTCACAGGTGACTTGATTAGGGTATGTGATGATGGGATTAGGGGTGTGATGCTGGGGTTAGGGGTGTGATGCTGGGGTTGGTGTGATGCTGGGGTTAGGGGTGTGATGCTGGGGTTGGGGGTGTGATGCTGGGGTTGGGGGTGTGATGCTGGGGTTAGGGGTGTGATGCTGGGGTTAGGGGTGTGATGCTGGGATTAGGGGTGTGATTCTGGGGTTGGGGGTGTGATGCTGGGGTTCGGGATGTGATGCTGGGGTCAGGGGTGTGATGCTGGGGTTAGGGGGTGTTATGCTGGGTTTAGGGGTGTGATGATGGGGTTAGGGGTGTGATGCTGGGATTAGAGGTGTGATGCTGGAGTTAAGGCGTGATGGGATTAAGGTTTGATGCTGGGAGTAAGGGTGCAATGATGGGATTGAGGGTGCCCTACCCTGGGTGTGAGTGTTGCCACTCAAAAGGCTGGCAGCCTGGATGAAATATAAAGGGACAGGAAGAAGCTGCTTCACCGTTTTGCTGCCTCCTGCCTGCCCTGCTGTGGACTGTTTCTGCTCGATGGTGCCTCGCTCCCATGTCACCCTGCCTTGGACACAGCAGACTGTGGACTGAAACCTCTGCAAACTGTGAGCCTAACTCAGCTTCCCTCCTTTAATTTTTTTTTTTTTTTTTTTTTTGCGGCACCGGGGATTGAACTCACAATCTTGCACCTGCCAGGGCAGGCGCTTAAACCGCTGAGCCAAACTCCCAGCCCTGGTTTTTTGAGGCAGGGTCGCACTATGTAGCTCAGGCCGGCCTTACGCTTGCGTTGTAGCTGAAGCGGGCCTCAAACTCACAACGCTCCTCCTACCTCAGCCTCCCGAGTGCTGGGATTAAAGGCGTGCGCCACCACGCCCAGCTCCCTCCTTTAATTTTTGATGTTGGGTATATTCTCTCAGTAACAAGAAAAGTAACTAAGATAAGTGAGGCATATAAAACCCCAAATAACCATGATCAAAAGAGAACATTAAACTCAGAGTACCAGAAGTTCATCACAAGGACAGAGTCTTAAAAACTGTTAGAGAAAGACACTAAATCACATACAAAGCAAACCCATTAGAATGACAGCAGGTTTCTACACACAAAATTTAAAGGCTAAGAGGGCTTGAAATGATGTGTTCCAAACCATAAAAAATAACTTCCAAGCCCAATGTATGTATCCTGCAATACTGTCCTTCAAAATTGATGGAGAAATAAAGTATTTCTCCAACAAGGAGAGCTTCAAGAAATTCATGACCATCAAATCAGAATAAAAAAATTCTCGGGCCAGGAATGTAGCTCAGTGGCTCAGCGCCTGCCTGGCAAGTGTGAGGTCCTGAGTTTGATTCCCAGGAACCCCCCCCCCATTCTCAAGAGTATCCTAGAAAGAGATGATGAAGTCAACAATGCCAATACGTCAAAAAGAATGAACATACCTGGTAGGATTAGCAACTAATCAAAAGGAAAAAAGTAAGAAAACAATAAAATAATGCAATGACAGAAATAAGTCAGTGCCTCTCAGTAATAACTCAACGTGAATGGTTTCAATTCTCCAGTGAAATGGCACAGATTGGCAGGATGGATCAAGGAACAAGACCCAATGATGTGCAGTACAGAAGAAATGTATCTCAGTCAGAAAGAAGCTCATAGGTAGAGAATCAAATGATGGAACATAATATTCTATGCAACAGAAATCTGGAAAGTCTAGGAGTAGGCACCTTAATTTCAAAATGGATCTCAAACCAAGACTGATCAGAAGAGACAAAAAAGGTCCCTGTGAATTGGTTAAGGGAGCAATTCATCATTACAAACATACATGCACCAGATACTGATGCACATAACTGCATACAACAAACACTAATATACATCAAAAATCAGACAAACGCCAACACAAATGTAACAGGGGACCTCAATATCCCATTATAGGGGGCCAGGGATATAGATCAGTGGCACAGTGCCTGCCTGGCAAGTGCAAGCTCCTGAGTTCGATTCCTGGTACCTACACACACAAATATCCCATTGTCGTAAGTGAACACATAAAATAGACAAAAAATCAATAAAGAAAAATCAAAATTGAACCAAATCTTCAAGCAAATGCACTTAATAAATATCTACAGTGTTTCATCCTGCAACAGAATACACATTCTTCTCAAGAGCACATGGTACTTTCTCTGACAGAGAGCTCATACTAGCCCATAATACATGCTTAGGTAAATGCAAAAAGAGAGAGAAAAATCAGAATTATCCCATGCATATGATCAGATCATAGTGCAATGAAACTGGAAACAGTGGCAAAAGACCAGAAGCTAGAAATCATGCAAACACCTAGAAATTTAATAACACCTTCTTGAATAATCAGCTAACACAGAAGAAATTGAAGAAGACAGTTTCTACAATCCAAGGATAACCCCAGTACAACATACAGAGCCTATGGGATAGTACGGGCAGCCCTAAGCGGGAAGTTTATGGCAGTGAATTTCCACACTGGTAAAACAGAGCGAGGACAAATAAGCAACCTGCTGATGCATCTCAGGGTCCTAGAAAAACAAGAACAATCCAATCTCAAAGTTAGTACAAGGGAGGAAAATATAACGGTCAGAGAAGAAATTAATGACACTGAGACCAAAAAATTAAGTATCAATGAATCAAACAGTTGGTTCTTGGAAAGATTAAACAAGATAGACCAACCCTTAGCCAATCTTACCAAAAATGAGAAAAGAAAAGACACAAATTCATGCAATTAGACATGCAAATGGTAAAATCACAATGTATTCTGCTGAAATCCAGATTGTTGTTAACTACTTTGAGAACCAGTACTCTAATAAAATGGAAAATTCAGAAGGAACAGATAAATTCTTAGATACATATAAACTGCCAAAGCTGAACCAAAAAGATACAAAAATCCCGAATAATCCAATATCGGCCAATGAATTTGAAAAAGTAATAATTTTTAAAAAAACTACCAACTAGGAAAAGCCTAGGCCCCAGCGGGTTCACTGTGAAATTCTGCAAGAACTTTAGAGATCTAACAGTAATGCTTCTCAGTCTTTCATGAAGCTGGAAGGGAGGAATACTCCTTAAATAATCCCTAGAAGATCCTTACCCTAACTCCAAAACCAGGAAAAATCAGCCAAAAAAGAGAGCAACAGATCGTTCTCTTAAACATAGATGCAGAAATCTTCAATAAGGTACTGGTAAACAAAGTGTGACAAATTGGTCAAAAGATCATATGTGATGACCGTGTAGGATTTATTCCAGAGATAGAGGAATGGTTCAAAGTACTCAAGTCAATAACTGTAATGTGCCCCGTAAATAGAAGAAAGGACAAAAAAACACACGATCATCTCGAAAGGTGGAGGAAAAGCACATGACAAAATCCAGCATCCATTTATAATAAAACCCTGAAGAAAATAGGTAAAGAAGTAGTTATAGAAGGGTTTCATCTCAATCTGATAAAAGCCATCTATGGCAAAGTAACAGCCAACATCATACTAAATGGATGGAAGCTAAAGCCTCCCCTCTAAAATCAGGAACAAGACAAGAATGTCTGCTATCACCACTGCTGTTCACTATAATTCTTGACATTAGCCAGAGCAATTAGATGAGGGAGAAATTAAAGGGATATAGATAAGAACAGAAAAAAGTTTAATTATCGTTCTTTGCAGATGACATGATTCTCTACACAGAAGACCCCCAAAACACCAAACGACTGCTAGAATTAATAACCAAATTCAGTAGCACAGCGGAATACAAAGTCAGCACTCAAAAATTGGTAGCATTCCTTTATAACAATAACAAATTCACCAAGAGAGAAATCAGTCAAACAGTACCATCAAGAAAAATAGAAAATTGAAACCAGGCTTGGTGGTGTGCGACTTTAATCTTAGCACTCAGGAGGCTGAGGCAGGAGGATTGTTGTGAGTTCAAGACCAACCTGGGCTACAAAGCAAGTTCAAGTAAGACCCTGAACTGCATAGTAAGACCCTGCCTCAAAAAAATAGGGCCGGGGATTTAGCTCAGTCGTTGTGAGTTCAATCTCCAGTACAAAAAAAAAAAAAAAAAAAAGAAACATAGAAAATTGAGAGTTAACCAAGGAAGTGAAAGATCTCTCCAATGAAAGCTACAGTACTCTAAAAAACAAGATTGAAGAGGACATCAGAAAATGGAAAGAGCCAGTGTGGTGGCACACACCTGTAATCCCAGCACTTGGGAGGCTGAGGCAGGAGGATCGCTGAGAGTTCAAGGCCAACCTGAACTACATAACAAAACTGTCTCAAAAAAAAAAAGTGACCTTTATTTTTAGATAGGCAGGCCCAATAGAGTCAAAATGACCATGCTTCCCAAACTGTTATACAAATTTAACCCCATTTAAATCAAAATACCGTAAGCATTCCTTGTAGAACTAAATAAAGCCACCCTTAAATTTATATGAAACCAGAACAGACCTAGAATAGTAAAGAAATTCTAGGCATTAAGGGCAAGGTAGGACTTCAAATTATACTACAAAGCTACAGTGATTTAAAGAAAAAAACCAGCCGGGCGTGGTGGCGCATGCCTTTAATCCCAGCACTAGGGAGGCTGAGGTCGGAGGAGTGTTGTGAGTTTGAGGCGGGCTTGGGCTACAACGCGAGCACAAGACTGACCTGAGTTACACAGTGCGACCCTGCCTCGAAAAACCAGGGCTGGGAGTTTGGCTCAGTGACTTAAGTGCCTGTCTGACAGGTGCGAGGTTGTGAGTTCAATCCCCAGTGCCAAAAAAAACAAAACAAAACAAAAAAAAAAAACAAACCCAGCATAGTGTTGACAAAACAAAAGCAAAAATAAAAACAAAAAACAAAAAACCACAGATGTGTGGAGCAGTGGGAGAGAATGGAGGATGAAGAAACAACTCCAGGCACACTCAGCTACCTTTGTCTTAGACAAAGGGGCTGAATGCTTTTGCTGGATGATAGCATATTTAAAAAATGGTGCTTAGCAAACTGGCTATACACGGCCAAAGACTGAATTTAGACCCAAATCTCTCACGATGCACTCAACTAAAATGGATCAAAGAACTAACTATTAAAGCAAACACTTTATCTGCTAGAAGACAAAGTAGATAAAACTCTTAAAAATATAGGTGTAGGCAAAGACTTTATGGCCAGAACCACAATTACACAAGAAATAGCACCAAGAATCAACAAACAGCACCACATCAAATTTAAAAACTTCTGCACAGCAAAGAAAACCAGCAAAAGAGTGAAGAGATTGGCCACAGAATGACAAAAAGACTTTGCCAACTACTTTCAGACAAATGAATGATATCTAGTGTATATAAAGATCTCAAATAATTAGATCCTTCCCCCATCAAAAATGGGCATCTGAAGTGAATAGATATTCCTCAGTTGAAGGAGTACACATGGCGAATAAATATATGAAAAAAATGTTCAACATCGCTGGTCATTTGAAAAATGCAAATTAAAACAACACTAAGATTCTATCTCTCTCGAGAATGGTTGTCATCAAGAAATCAACCACTAACAAGTGCTGGAGAGTCTCCAGGGGAAAAGAAATGTTTTTCCATTGTTGGTAGGAGTATAAACCATTACAATAACTATGGAAATTAGTAAATACTAAAAACAGAAATTCTGTTTCACTGAGCTACTGCCCCTCTTTATAGCTTCTTGCAAGATACCTAGGCATCGTACCACAGTGATGTATGCTTACCCATATCTGTAGCAGCACAATTCCTAATAGCTGAACCAGGGAAGAGGCCTGTATACCCACCCACAGATGAATGGATTGAAAAATGTTTCGTTTTATACACAGTGGAGTACTACTGTGCCACAATGAAGAATAAACTAGAGTTATTTGTAGGAAAATGGATGCACCTTGAGACCATCATGCTAAGTGCAGTAAATCAGACACACAAGCTTAACTATTGCAGGGTTTCTTTCATGAGAAATCCAAAATATAAATAAATTGCAGATTACAAACCATAGGAAAAGAGCAGAAAATAGTTATCATAATGTAGCATGGACAGTATATCTAAAAGTGTACCTTAGCGGGGCGTGGTGGTGCACACCTGTAATCCTAGCACTATAGAGCCTGAGGCAAGAGGATTGCTGTGAATTCGAGGCCAGCCTGGACTGCATAGTGAGTTCAAGGCCAGTGTGAGTAGCGAGACCCCATCTCAAAGAACCAAGAAAACAAAACAAAAACAAACAAAAAATGTACCTTGATTTAGTATAATTATCCTATGTGTTTTGCATGTTTTTTCACTTGTTAATGTGGCTGACAAACTGTATTTATGATACTTAATTTTATACAGATTTATAAAATAAATAAATGAATCTGATGCTGGCAAAAAATTTTTTAAAGGGGGTACAAGGGAAGGGGGTAAAAGGTTTGAGATATATTATGAATACATGACAATTTCCCACAATTAATGTAATCATTATATGCTACAAACATGTACTAAGAAAAATAAAAAAAATTTTGAAAAGAAATAAAAATGAAGGCCATGCTAGCCAGGTATGATGGTGCATGAGAGGCTGAGGCAGGAGGATTGCTGTGAGTTTGAGGCCAGCCTGGGTTGTAAAGTGAGTTCAAGTCCAGCCTGAATTGCATAGTGGAACCCTGTTTCAAAAAATACCAAAAATAAATAAATAAATAAATAAATAAATAAATAAATAAATAAAGGCAGTGTATGGGTTTGATCCTGCGTCACCCAAGGCCTCATGTAATTTGGACGGGGTGAGTCTGGCATTCCTGATTGGTTTGTTGTCTAGTGCTGGGATTGGCGATGTGAGTGCTGCACCCGCCCAGGTGTAGGGCTGACATACAGAGTAAGGGCGGGAGGAACGCATCTCTTGCTTTTCTCTCTTGTGGGTTTGCCTTGCTGTTTGGTGGCTGCCATGAATGGCTGCTCTGCCCTGAAGCCAAATGAGTATGGACTGAAACCCCCGAGAACTGTAAGAAATAAACCTTTCCTTCCCTAATTTTGAGCATCAGGTATTTTGTCTCAGCAACGAGTGAAAAGTAACCTAAGACAGGCAGTGTTGATATATGTTACTGTAATGATGAACTTCACGGGTGTCATCTAAACGAAAAAGCCAGTTACAAAATACTACACCACATATTTTATAATTCTGTTCATGTTCAATGTCTAAAAAGTGAAAAATCATAGATTTGTGTGTATGCTTGGGTTGGGAATAGAGTTGGGGGGATGGTAGTATTATTGAGTGCAGAGTTTTTGGGCTGATAAGAATGTTCTAAAATTAAGTGGGGTGATGTTTGTATAACTCTGCAGATATATTTTTTAAAAAACAGTGGTGTGCTTTAAATGAGTGAAATGCATGGTATGTAATTTTCCATCTTAATAGGAAGTGAACATGATAACTCCTGTTGCAATTAAACAAAATGTATGTGAGAATGCTTTGGGACCAAAAACCAACTAGACATGTGATTCTTAAGGCAACTGTGAGGACATGTGCTCTTGGAGTTTTAAAGAAAAATAATTCACTTTCAATCTGGCCATAACTGACTTACTAAAGGCATGAGGCAGACCATTTGGTGTCGAGAAACTTTTACAATTGTAATTCCATGAAAATATAGTTATATAAATAAATTCCATTGGTCAAATGTCCCCTGAAGATACAGTTTCAGGCACAAGAGGGGGCTGTCCACTAAATAACAACTTGTTCATAGCTGCTGTACACTCAGAAATAAAAACTTGGGGAAAAATAAAGTAATATCAAGATAAGGATTTAATCTTATAAGCCCTTTGGAAGAGCCCATTGCATGACCATGGGGGAGGAGACTATTGTACAGTATGTTTTTGATGTGATTATAGCATTTATTCAAATCATCTTATAGGAAAAAATAACTTATAAGAAAAATTATTTTGTGATTTTATTTAGACTAATACATGAAATTTAGAAAAAGGATTTGGAGAATGTATGCAAAATATAATGAGATTATTAAAATTTGTTTTTAATAATGATTTCCAGGTCATATTAATAGTACTTTGTTTTTTATTGGCAGTCTTAAAATTTTTAATTATCCTTGTAGATGTGCAGTAGCATATAAATGTGGTTTAATTTGAATTTTCACATTTACTAAAAAGGTCAAACTATATCATACGTTTATTTAAGACTTTATATCTATTTTTGTGAATATTTTGCTTATTTCTCTTGTGTCAGTCTTTTTGGATTATGGTAATTTCCTTATTGATCTGTAGGAATTCTAAATATGTTTAGGTGATAAATATGTTATCCATTATCTGAGTTGCAAATATATCCCCTGTATGTTTCGTCTTTGATTCTCTTGATGGTATCTATTGGTAAAAAGATGTTCTTAATTTTTTTTTTTTCCGGCACCAGGGATTGAACTCACAACCTCGCACCTGCCAGACAGGCGCTTGAGCCACTGAGTCAAACTCCTGGCCCTGGTTTTTTGAGGCAGGGTCGCACTATGTAGCTCAGGCCGGCCTTGTGCTCGTGTTGTAGCCCAAGCCGGCCTCGAACTCACAACGCTCTGCCTACCTCAGCCTCCCAAGTGCTGGGATTAAAGTCATGCGCCACCACGCCCAAATTTTTATGCAATACAATTTACTGCTTTTTTTTATTATTTATTTATGTATTGTGGTATTGGGGGTCGAACCCCCATTAGCCTACATCCTCAGCCTTTTTGGCTTTTTGATTAATGTCTTTTTTTGTCCTATTTAAGAAATCTTCTCTTAATGGGGTGTGTAGTGCCCAGGTTGGGTTGGAACTTGTGATCCTCTTGCCTCAACCTCTGGATTGCTGGAATCATAGGCATGCACCACCAAGCCCAACCTATTCATAAAAATTTACAAAACATTTTGAATGGTATTTGGTGGAGAATCACAGAGCACCTTGGAAGAACCTTATGTGAAAAGGCCCCTCATGCCACTGCACAGGTGTGCATGGCACCCCTTTGATGCTCCATGTTGACCCTGCCTGCAGGAGGAGACCTGTGGCCTCCTGACCCAGAGTAAGGACAGGACACATTATTTTTGTCACTGTTCACTGAAAGTGAGTTGAATGTTGCTGGACTCAGAGGCAGCCCTAGGGACTGTATGTTTTACTTGCTACTCTGTGGTGGTTCTGACCCAACAGGAAGCATGTGTAACCCGACTCCTGGACCCCAACAGGAACCCCAACAGGAACCCTGCCTTAGTCGGAGGAACCGTCAGATCCTGGGGGAGGGACAGTCTCTTGGTGTGACCATTAGTCATGATAGGCCAATTTGGATGGTGCTGAGAACCTCCTAGCAGCTTAGTATAGCACCATCGTGAGTGGGTCAGTGCATGATTGATATGTAGGCCAGCAAATTGAGCAGGGAGACCCACCCTGGATGTGGGTGGCAACAACCAATAGGTTTGCAGCCTGGTTGAAATAAAAAGGGAAAGAAGAAGGAAGTGCTTCCCTTTTGGAAAAGGTCCAATTTTCACTGTCGCCTGTAGATATCCATCTGTGGTTTGTTCAGCCTTACAATGCAGACTTGCACCAGTTACCTCCCAGGAAGCTTCCAGGCCTTTGACCTTGGACTGGCATTGGACTCTTGTTCTGTGGCTCCCATCTTCTTAGACTGAGCAACTACTGGATCCTCTGGCTCTCCAGGGTGCAGGCAGCTATTGTAGACTTTCCCGCCACTGTTCCTGTAAGTCTGCCTAATAAATCCTCTTGCATGACTGTCCTTATATCTTCTGTTGATTTACTGTCTCTAGAGAATGCAACCAGTATACACAGGAAGTTGTCGGAGCCCTCATATTGGGGCAGGTCCACCTAGACTATGACTTGATTTATGGGCTCAGACAAGTGCATCCCATCTGTCCTCTGTGTGGCTGGCTGACCTGTGAGCTGGCTCGTGCAGGGCTGCCTTGTGTGAAGATGTATGTGATAACTGCCCACAAGGCAGCACAATGCACAGAGGGACCCCAAGGCTGGAAGAGCCATGAAGCTTCCCATTTTAGGATAAACTCATTGTCTGCCTGTATTCAGGGGCCACACCTGTGTCATGAACCCAAATCCTGCCCAGTGTGGTGGCTTGGTTTGCAGAACTTGATGCTTCTCCAGAGATGTCATCAGCCCAAGAGCCACCAAAGAGATTTCTTCTGCCTTCCTTACCCTAAAGCTTGGTTGCAGGTTTTTCTTGTCCCTTAGCCTCTCTCCTCTTCCTCACAAATCAGCTAATTCTCAAAAGTCACTGTTCTGCACTGTTGCTAAAGTCAGCACCCACTTTAGGGTGGTCGGACTTTTTGTCATTGCTGAAAATATGGAGTTGGAAAGATTGGGGGGAAAGGTTGGAGGAGATTCAGTTATGTTTTTTTTATGATGTGTTTCTGGAAAGTGTTGATTGCTAATGCAGCCAGTGAAGTCAGTCCCAAAGGTTGCATCTGCCAAGAAGAGGAATCCAAGAAACAGCTCGGGGCTTTCTCAGCGTGTTCCCCGGAGATCCCCAGGTCAGTGTGTCCTGTGAGGGGTGAAGTCTGATCCCCTGGCTGACTGGGCTCTGGTCTAATATCTGCTGTCATTAGTTGGTGTAATGGAAGTCAACCAGCACCACTGCACTACAGAGGCATGTGTCTTGCCAAGGTAGCCTGTCCCGTGTAGCAGCCAGGGCAGTGGCATATTCCACGTGGTCCTACTCCACATGTCTTCATTCTAAAGTGAGGACAATGGGCCTCTCTGGCATGGGACATTTTATTCCCATAGAAATTGTTGGGGCATCCTGGTAAATGCCTCTAATACCCTGTGTTCTCATGTCCCAGTGGTTACAGCAGGTCATATGGTGAGAGCTTCTTCCCAGGGCAGAGACCCTGCTCTGTCCACAGGAGGTGGGTAGATTAGTCACTGTTTAGTTGCTGGAACAAAATACCTGACACCTGTAAATTAAAACAAGAGTCATCTATTTGTTTATGTATTTATTTTGGTACTGGGGATTGAGCTCATAACCTTGCTCCTGCCAGGCAGGTGCTTAGGCCACTGAGCTAAATCCCCAATCCTAAGAAGAGTCGTTTATATTGGCTCATGGTTTCAGAGGATTCAGCCCATGTGGTTGGCTGACTCCCAAGATGAATCATCATGGCAGAAGGACCTGGCGGAGGAGAACTGCTTGACTCATGACAGCCAGGAAGCAAAGAGGCAAGGGAGGAGCCAGGAGAAAACACACCCTTCCAGTTCACACCTGCACCGACCACCTCTGAACACAGGAGACTTTCAGAGACATTTTAGATCTAAACGTGACAGTGGGCGAGGACTAGCATGGGCTTGCACAGCATGAATGGAAAGTCAATGTAGACAATTGCTCAAGTTCACCTCGATAGGAAGAGGTAGAAAAAAAAAAAAAAGAGAACCAACAAAGGGCTGGCAGCCCTGGAGCCTGCTTTCTGGGCAAGGCCTGAGGCACTAGACAACCAGTGAGGTGGCTGGGAAAGAAAGGAGGGTCTACTTTGGAGTTGTGTTTGGAGAAGAGCAAAGCCCGGAACCTGGAACCAGGATGCCCAGGTCTAAACGCAGAAAGGGACCAGGCAACTTAGTTTTTACACAGTCAGTCCCCAGGCCGGTGTCAGACGGTCTTCTGCAGCACTTGGTGACCCCAGCCCTAATCATGGGTCATTGACTGTGCGGATTTGACCCCGTAGCTCTGGACACCCATGGCGGTTCCTCCAAGGGCCATAAAAAGTCAAAATCACCACTGCCCCATCAAGGGGCTGTGTCAAGCCACCCATGGGCAGGAGTCAAATCACAGAGCGAACCCTTGATCCTGCCCCAAACCCTCCACACCGAGCCCGTGGGCCGTGAGCTGTTCTCCCCGGCTGCACCCCTCCTGTGGTGTGGATCCTGTCTTCTGTTTCAGGTAAGTCCCGATCCTGCTTGGTTCTTTGTTTAGGCATCAGGAGCTGGAGAAGATCCCCACTCAGCAGCACGCTAGCAGGGGGTCCTGGCAGGAAACCCAGCTGAGGCTCATTTGCTTCTGGGGTCAGGTCTGTTGTGTTCTCCCTGGCTCCCCATCAGCTCCCCACAGCTGGACCTGCAGCTGGCTGGGTCTGCTCAGGGACACAGGAGCCCGTAGGACAGGCCAGGTCGCTGGGGTGGCTGGCCACCGCACTATCCTCCAGGAGTGCCCGTTTGTGGATTGCTAGCTGGAGGGCAGGTGCTCCTTCCGGCCCCTCCTGACAGCCCAAGCCAGCGTGCACCTGCTGTCTGCAGGCAGAGAGTGGCGCCCTGGAGACAGGAGGGCCGCGCCCTTCTCCCGGCAGCAATGCGGGGAGTGGCGGGGCTGCCACTCCTGTGTGTCCTTCCTCCCCACGGCCCGTGGTGACGGATTCTGCGAGGACCCAGGGCTGTGCGATGACCTGAAATGATGCCCATGGTGACCAAGGGGAGAGACGGCTAAGGCCCGGCTGGCGTCTCTGCTCAGCTTCTCTGTGCTCAGCGCCTTTGCATGGTCCCGGCTCCCGCGCAGTCCCACGGAGAGCGAGAGCTTCCATCTGTGAGCTCCGGGACACAATCCTGTGCGTGCCAAGCAGCAGGTACCCGCCGTGGGGAGGACGGGCCGGGCGGCGGTGACCTGGCTGGAAGGAGGCCTGTGTGCTGCATAGCGAGCAAGGGAAACTGAGTCAGCAGAGGAGCCCCGGCTGCAGGGCAGGAGCTGGGCTGGGAGGGAGCTGGGAAAGTGGGTGGTCCCTGAAGGGTCACCCGGGGACAAGGCCAGAGAGCTGCAGATTGTGACAGAGAATGCACTTTCTTCAAGCTGAGCATCCAGGTGCGCACCACGGGCCCTTGGGTGGCACCTGGCCCCGCCTGGCACCCCTGGCTGGGAGCGCAGCCCCGGCTCCCGAGGCTCCAGGAGGAGGCTGCAGGACCACAATGCTGTGTGAACTCTGGCCTCTCCCTCCTCCCTCCCTCCCTTCCTTCCTCCCCGCTGTCTCCCTCTCCCCCTCTCTTTCTTTCTGCCCAAAGCAAAGAAATTGCTGAAATGGAAACTGTTCGGTCCTTCTTTCACAGGGTGAGTGTGCAGACCATCCGTCCTTTTCTTTTGTGGGGTGAGTGGCTCCGAAAGACGGACCTTCCCCTGCCAGTGGCTCTGCCCTTTTGTCCCCATCAGCAATCAGGTCTGGCAGCAACTCGTGTTTATTTCAACTTCATAATTAAAGAAGAATGTTAAGTGTGCGCCTCAATTCCATTCCAAGTGTTGGAAAGATCTGGAACAATACAGCCCTTCGGGAAAAAGCTTAGAGAAGGGGGGAAAAAAAACATTTGCAAATAAGAAATTTGGAAATAACAGGACATCTTAGTTTGGAACACATGCAATTTTCCTAGACTGTCTTTATTTTTTTGAAACAAAAATTCTTCAAAAATCAACCAAAAGAGGTCAATTGTAGTAACAATTTCAGAATATCCATTACAAACCAAACAAAAGAAAACATCTGGAGGTGATGGATAGGAAGAGATGATCGTTTGTATCAGAATCTTTTTAGAAAGTGACTAATGAATAAATATAAAAATATAACCACACGGCTCTCCTTCCAGCCATTTGTCAAGTTGCAGAATTGGCATCTAGAGTTTTACAGAGCCTGGAGGACTTGTGGCCATCCACTGTGGCCCGAGTCATCTCTGCAAGCTCCAAAACAGCCCCAGGGGGTTCCGCACCCTGGCACTGCTGAAAAGGGAGCTGAGGAACTCTCCCCAGATTGCAGGGTGCACTTTGGAATCTCAATCTCTCTCTCCCTGGGAACTGAACCCAGGGCCTTCATGCTGAGCTATAGCCATAGACCCTATTCTCTTTTTTGTTTAAAGACTGAGTCACTCTAAGTCACGAAGTTGCCCAGCTTGGGCTGAAACTTGCAGTCTTCCTGCCTCAGCCTCCTGGACTGCTGCAAATTGCAACAGGTATCCTGTCTGTCTGAGAATACTGATGTGGAGCATAAGAGCGACCAGGATGCTCCTGTCTCCTTGAAATGGCACAGGCAAATGACCCGCACAGGGACAAAGGCACAGTGTAGAGCCAGGTGGTTTCCCCAGATGAGCCCTGACCATCACAATGGCTCTGCCCCCCACCATCCTTCCAAGGGTGCAGATCATGACCTGATCTATGGATTGGGGGTCTGACAAGTCAGTGTCTCCCTGGCCTTGAGCCACCAGGCACACTTGGGTCACCTGCTGCATGCTGGGGTGCTGGCTCAGGAGCAGCCCATTCCCTAGACTCATGCAAACTCCTAACTCGTTTTGGCTTCCACAGCTCAGGTTTGCTACGTAGAAAAAAATCCTGAGCAATACAGATCATAGTGAAGAGAAGGCTAAAAAAGTGTCCCAGAGTGAAAATCTATCATGAAGAAAAGGGGGTAGAGGGGATGCACAGAGAGTCCCAGGGAAGCGAGCACTGTCAGGGTCTGGAGCCTTGAGCCACTTCTCCTGGCAGAAAGGACAAAGAGCATGTGTCCCAACTCCACAGGAGTGCAGCTGTGTCTGGGGTGGGAAGGGCCTGCAGCCAGAAGTCAGATGCCACCTTGCTACAGCCCCAGTGACTTCCTGCGACTTTAGACAAGATTTCTTGGGATCTACTTAGGGGATGGTGGAGCACACTTCTGGGTGTTTGGGTGACCATGGAAGTGTGACCCTGGGTACCGTGTCTGGTCCCTGATCACTTCTCTGGTGCTGTTACCTGCTCTGCTTCCTGGCCACCATGAAACAAGTTGCTCCTCCATGCTCTTCCACCATGATGATTCTGCCTTGGAGCCAGCTAGCCATGTACTGAATGCCCTGAAAATATGAGCCAGATTAAAACCTCTCCTCTGAGTCGTGGGTAGTCAGGCACTGTGTCTCAACAGTGGCAAAGCTGACTGATACAAGGGGTCTCCACATTTGGGCTGGGTGTCTTCCCAGGCTCCTCCGTCCCCCATGGACCAGGGTCTGATCAGGCTGAATTCCTGGCAGCCCAATCCACAGTGCTTTGTGCTGTCATTTTTGATGCCTGGTCACATGTGATCCTCTCCTCACACTGTGGATTCCACCGCATCATCACCTCCTTTATTCTTTAAGACTTGTCTCCTTGCTGGGTTGTTCTGTGCCCAAAGGAGAGTGCACTTCCCTGGAGCTGGGTGGAGATTATTCCTGAGTGGTTGAACTTTAGAGGGGTTAGCACTCTTTTTTCCCTAGTACAAGTAGATTGACTTCCAGGGCAAAGGTGAGCATTGGTTATGTTTCTCTGTGTTTGGATCACTTTGTCACTTGCTATACAAGAGCCTTCTAGGAGATGGACAGGAATTAGATTAAATCTGTAGATCAAGTTATTGAACACTCTCATCTTTAACAGCATTCAGTCTTCCATGAACATTGGATGTCTACTTATTTAGATATTTCATTTCCTTTAACAATATTTTGTATTTTTCAACGTGCAGCATTAAATTTATTCCTGTGTATTATTGTTTTGGATGCATTGTTATAGTATATTTGGATGCCCTCCCACTTAAGCCACATATAGTCATGGATGCAGCTGAGTCTGGCATTTTGTGATTGGTTTGTTGTCTGGCACTGGGATTGATGGTGTGAGTGCTACACTCACCCAGGGGTGGAGCTGGAATATGGGCAGGAAGAAGCTGTGTGTCTCTCTCTTGCAGGTTCATGCTTTTGCTGTTTGTGGCCACCATGAATGGCTGGCCCTCAGCCACACCACCCTGCCTTGCAGCCAGATGAGTATGGCTGAAACCCCCAAGAACTGTAAGAAATAAACATTCCCTTTCCTAATTTTGGGCATCAGGTATTTTGTCTCAACAATGAGAAAAAAGTAACAAAGACAGAATTTGGCGCCAGGAATGGGGTCGTCGCTGTGACTATTCCTGACCATGTGGTTCAAGAACTTTTGGAAATGGCTTATGGGAAGAGTGTGGAAAGATTCGGAGATGTTACCTCAAAGAGTGGAGTTGGAACAGCTTAGGCTGTTCTGTAGGGGAGATTGTGGTCAGAGCTCAGGAGACCAGAAGGCAGATAGAGAGTCTGCTGGCAAAGACCAAACTTGAGAGGTTTCTGCTGGGAAGAAGGACTGCATTGCTTGCTAGACTCCAGACAATGTATATTGTGGCTTGGCAGAAAGTTTGTCTGCATTTTGCTCATGTCCAGGACTTTGCCTGAGACTGAGATTAAGGGCAATGGACTGATTAATCTGCCAAAAGAGATTTCAAGGCTATAGAATATTGAGGTGGTGGCATGGCTATTGTTGGGGGCTTTTAGCTAGATTTATGTTGTGAATCAAGAGCAAAGAGTCCAACAGGATAATTTAAAAACGTTGTGAGTTTGGCCAGAAAACTGTGAACTGTAAAGATAGAGCTGAGACCTTGATTGTTGAGAAGGAGAAGAGAAGTAAAAAGGATGGCTGGGGACATTCCTGAGAAGCAACAGGTCTCCACCTTTTACAGTCTCAAAATGGCAAAAGTGAAAGAGTCTGCTCAGAGGAGAAAACTGCAGAGCGCCACATTCTAGAGTGGCAATGGAGGCCACAGGTGCTTCCAAAATGATGGTGGCCACACCAGATCCCAGAATGGTGGCAGCATAGAGAATCTGTTCCTCACAATCAGGTTCAGAGAGCTCAACAATCCAGGCACTCCGCCCCTACAGCCAAGAGAGAGGAAAGCCTGGCTACTGCTCCAGCTGGCAGCAGATCCTGGTGACATCCACATGGTGCTGATTTTAGGTGCAAAGAAAATGGGCAAGGAACAGATCTTCGTGTTCCATTATTAGCCTTTTGTTGGCTGTGTGATCTTCTCTTTCATGGTTTGTGTCTTTACTTCTTTGTTGATCATCTTAGATCTTTTCAAAGAATCAGCTTTATTTAGTTTCATTGGCTTTCTATTGATTATTAATTTAAATTTCATGATCATTGCTCTTTCATGATCACTTCCTTGTGTTTGATTTGGGGTTATTTTGTCTTTTCCTTTCTACATTCCTAAGGTAGAAGCTTAACTTACATCTTTGATACCATTTTTGTTTTTTTAATGTAAACATTTGTTACTACACATTTACCTCTAGATGGTATTTTTACAGTGTGTAACCACTATTTATTTGTTGTATTTTCATTTTGGATCAATTCAAAACCATTCATTCATTCTGGAGTGAGATGGAATCTCAGTGTTGCTTTAATTTGCATTTCTTGATTGACCAGTGATGCTGAACATTTCTTTCTTTCTTTCTTTCTTTCTTTCTTTCTTTCTTTCTTTCTTTCTTTCTTTCTTTCTTTTTTTGTGGCACTTGGGATCGAACTCACAACCTCACGCCTGCCAGGCAGGTGCTTAAGCCACTGAGCCAAACTCCCGGCCCTAGTTTTTTGAGACAGGGTTTCACTAAGTAGCTCAGACCGACCTTGCACTCACAATGTAGCCCAAACCGGCCTCAAACTCACAACCTCCCTCCCACCTCAGCCTCCTGAGTGCTGGGGTTAAAGGTGTGCGCCACCACGCCTGGCTGGTGCTGAATATTTCTTCATGTATTTATTTACCATTTGTATTTCTTCATCTGAGAAGTGAGTGTTCACTTCAGATGCCCATTTTTTGATTGGATTTTTGAATTTGAGGGGCTTGATGTTTTCCAATATTTTATATGTTCTAGATATTTGTCCTTTGTCTCAGGGGCAGTTGGCTAAAACTTTTTCCCATTCTGTGGGTTTTCTTTTCACTCTGTTGGTGATTTCTTTTGAAGTGCAAAAACTTAAAAAGATGAGATCCCAGTTGCTGATTCTTTGAAGTACTTCCCATGTGGTTTGCATTTTGCTCATGGACTCTTTGCCTACCCCTATGTCTTCAAGATTTTTCTAGCTACTTTGTCTTCTAGTAATTTTAGTGTTTTCATTTTAATATTTAGATCTTTGAGCCATTTTGACTTTAATTTCATGCATGGTGATAGACTTGGGTCTAATTTAATCTTTGGCAAGTGGAAAGCCAAGACACTCAGCCACCTTATCTCTGACAAAGGAGTCAAACATGTTCACTGGAAGAAAGACAGCCTCTTTAAAAAATGGTGCTGGAAAAATTGGCTTTCCACATATCAAAGACTAAAACTAGACCCAGATAATATGCATGGGATTACTTCAATTCCTTTGTATTTACTTAAGCAATTCCTTTGTATTTACTGGGTTAATATGTGCTCTATTTTATTTTATTTTATTTTATTTTATTTTTTTTTTTTTTGCGGCACTGGGGATTGAACTCACAACCTCACACCTGCCAGACAGGTGCTTAAGCCACTGAGCCAAACTCCCAGCCCTTATGTGCTCTATTTTAGAGAATGTACCATGTGCAGCTGAGATGAATGTATATATATATATTTTAAATCATTAACAACATCATGAGCATGTTATATTTATTCTAGGAATTCACAGTTGATTTTTTTTTGGTACCAGGAATTGATGGTATATTATTATTATTATTAGTTTTTTTTTTTTTTTTTGCTGCACTGGGGATCAAATTCACAGCCTTGCGCCTGCCAGACAGGTGCTTAAACCACTGAGCCAAACTCCCAGCATGAATATGTATTCTGATGTTGTTGGATGAAACACTCTGTAAACATCTAGTAAGTCAATTTGTTCACAGGTTTCATTCCATTCTGTTACTTCTTTTTTCTTTTTTTTATTTAAAAAAAAAACCCAGAAAGATCAAGGAGCAAACAAACCTAAAAAACAACAACAAAAGTAAAATGACAAAAAAAGACAACAATAGCTATGTAAACTTGAAAACAAGATGATATGAATTTAACTGTGGTTGTTATACTGTATATTGTTATCTTCAAAATAGTTGCTTATGTTACCAGACACAGGAATAAATCAGAACAGTAAAATAGAACAAAACATGGGATTTCAAAAACAAGGCAGGAGGAAATCCCCCACCGTTTCCACAATGTACACTGCCATCCTCCAAATAGATGCCCAGACCACCAGCCCCAGGCCTGCCAAGTCAGTCAAACAATACAAGCATAAAGCCATTCCTTGAGTCCTCTGAATCAGTCAGTTGTTTACTAGGAGGCTGGAGTGGGGAATACTCTTTTGGCTTCCCTGCTTGTGCACTGGCTGGCTCATGGGAAGGCATGGTTTGTCTTCTTTCTGGGTCTCTTCTTGATCCCCATGGCTGAACCTGGCTCGTGGGAAGGCCCAGTTCTGTTATTTCTTTGCTGACTTTTTGTCTAGTTGATCTATCTCTTTGTGACAATGGTGTATTAAGGTTCCTCATTACAATTCTGTTATTGTATATTTGATTTTTCATGTCTATTAGTATTTGTCTAATATAGTTGGGTGCTTCTGTATTTGGTGCATATATATTTATGATTGCTATCTCTTTCTGTTGAGTTTTTCCCCTAACAAGTATGTAGTGACCTTTTTTTTTTAATCTCTTTTGATCATTCTTGGTTTGAAGTTCACGTTGTCTACAAACAGAATAGCTACCCCTGCTTTTTTTTGGGTTCTTGTCACATGGAACATTGTTTTCCACCTTTTGATTTTCAGTCTATGAGTTTCTTTTTGAGTTAAATGTGTTTCTTGTATACAGCATATTGTTTTATCTTGTTTCTTCATCCATTTTGCCAATCTATTTTTTTAATTGGTGAATTGAGGCCATTTACATTGATGGTTATAACTGATATGTACTGACTTATCTTTGTCATGTTGTTTTTCAGTTGTTGGTTTCCTGTTTTTCCTTTTTGTTTAATTGCTTTCCCTGCCTGGTGGTTTGTTTCTGTTGGTGTTCGAGGAATCGTGGTCACTTTTATTTCTAGAATATCTTTCAGTATTCTTTCTAGGGTTGGTTTGGTGGATATGAATTTCTTCAGTTGTTGTTTGTCATGGAAGTATCTTATTTCTCCATTGATTTTGAAAGATAGTTTTGTAGGGTACGTCAATCTGGGTTGAAAGTTTTCTTTCAGGGCTTGAAATACTTCAAGCTTGTCTTGACTTGAGGGTGTGTGTTGAGAATCTGCTGTGATTCTAATGGGCTTTCCTTGATAGGTGATCTGTTTCTTTTCTCTAACAGCTCTTAATATTCTGTTTTTATACTGAATTTCTGGAATCTTGATTATTATATGTCTGAGTGTAGATATATTTTGGTTATGGCTTTTTGGAGTTCTATATGCCTCACTTAGCTGTATATCAGTTTATTTTCCCACACTTGGGAAATTTTCTGTTATTACTTCTGCTAATAGTTTTTTTTATGTCATTTGCATTGACTCCTGCATTTTCATTGACACCTATCTCTCATATCATTTTTGTTTGCATTGTCTTGGAGTGGTTGAATTGTTATTTCATGGTCCTTTGTTATTTTTAAGAGTCTTTCCTTTCATGATCACTAGCTGTGATCCTGTCTTCAAGGTCTGAAAGTCTACCTTCAGTTTCATTCAAGCAGTTTTGTCAACTTTCAGGAGAATTTTTATCTTTTTATTTTTATTTATTTTTTAATTTTATTTCAAAGATAGTGAAATGCAACAAAAGATAACAGAACAATCAAAACAAAGCAGTAGAATGGGCATAGAACTTCAGAGAGAGAGAGATACTATGAAAACAATAGCTACTATATTGTATCTTGTTACTTTCAGAATAGTTGACCATTCCATCAAGCATAGCAAACACAAACCAAAAACAAAACACAGTAAAACCAATGAAAACAGGATGTGAAATGAAGAAAAAAAGAAAAAAAAAAGGAAACGAAAATTAAACAAAATTAAGCAAACCAATGACAATAACAATGGGGCTCAAAGACAAGACAGAGGACAATCCCACCTATTTGCTACACTAGAAAATGTCATCTAACCAAGAGATACTGACACTGTGGGCACCAGGCCTGCAAAGCACTCCAGCAATACAAGCATTTGTAATCCAGTTGCCATGAACCCAGCAGGTCCTCCGGGCAAGCAGGATGCTCGGGTGGGGGGCGGGGGGGAGGTCCTTGATTCATAGCCCGCGCGCCGGCAGGCCTATGGGACACTACTCTTTCTCTCCTCCTGGAGTCCGCCCGGTTGCGCAGACTCACCAGGGGGGCAGGCGGGCTTGCTTGTGGTTGCGGCCTCTCACCCCAACATGGAGGGTCCACAGAAGGCACATAGTTCTCCCCCTGGGCTCCGCACGGTCACACAGACTCACCAGGGGGGCAGGCGGGCTTGCTTGTGGTTGCAGCCTCTCGCCCCAACATGGAGGGTCCTCCGAAGGCACATAGTTCTCCCTCTGGGCTCCGCACGGTCACGCAGACTCACCAGGGGGGCTCAGGAGAATCTTTAATTCCTTGGATATGTCTTTGAATTTGTTTCATGCATTCTATTTCTTTCCTATATTGTCCATTCAAGGTTTCCATCATTTTCCCATGCTCCTGTACTTCTTTTTAATCTATGTCTTCTCTAGCTATACTGAGCAACTCCTTTATTAAGGTTATCATTTCTTTCTTTACCTGAGATTATTTCCAATCTGAGTTCCTTTATAGCCTTATGGATTTGTTTCTTTACTTCACTTGCTATATTTTCAGAAATTTCAGATGTATGACTTCCAATATCTTCTATTTTGGTGTCTCCTGTACTTGTTTCTGATGCACTGGACATTTGAGATTGCATTTTGCTTTTTCATTTTGTCATTTTTACCTCTTGGGCTAATATTTTGGTCTTTTCAATCACTGTAGTCTTGACTGTTCATCATGTGTGTCTTAGGGTCCTACTGTGTGGCTGACATTCTCCCAGTTGCTAGGTACCACAGTGTAGGGGAGGAGTCAGCCACCTGAATTCCTCCTGTGGGCCAGTTGTGTGAGTCTTATATTCTTCTTAGGCTGACTATCCTAGGAGTATTGATGTGAACCAATTCTTAGCTCATATTATTACTGTGGCTTCAGGCTGTTCCAGGCTGCAAGACCCACCTGTCTATAGTATGTGCCCCAGCTGGGACTCTTCTGTGTCACTGGGGTTCTTGTAAGCCCAGTTGGGTTTCTCTGGGTGGAGAGAGGCCTCATTGGTGCTCTTACCAGACCTTCCTAGGGTTCTCTGTGTGGAAGAAGGACTCACTCACACTCTTGCCGGCTTGCCCAGGTCCTGGTGGAGGGAGGGTTTTCTGAGGCTCCTGTTGACCCACTGAGGTCCTGTGCTTGGGGTGGAGGGACTCACTGTTCTCTCTCCAGCCTGCTGAAGTCCTCTGGGTTGGGAGGATGGGTGGCCAAGCCCCCACTAGCCCACCAAGTTACTGAAAGTGGTGGAAGGGGTTGTTGATTCTCCCATGGGCTGCTGAGACTGTCTGGGTGTGAGAGATGGGTGACCAAGGTTCCCCTTGGCTGCCAAGGTCTTCTGGGTGCAGGGGAGGGTGGCTGTGGCTCCTCTCAGCTACGAGTTCATCTGGGCATGAGGGAGGTGTGGCCAAGACTCCCCTTGGTTGCTGTGGACTCCCCAGGGTGAGGGAGGGGCAGCCCCTGCTGAGTTTGTCTGGGTATAGAGGAGGAGTAGCTGAGGCCTCCCTTGGCTGCTGAGTTCTTTCAGGTGTGGAGGAGGGGCGGCTGATGATCCTGTCCACTGCTGCGGTCATCCCTTTCCCATGGTTTTTTAAAAAGCATGTACGCAGCCTGGGGTGGGTGTGTGCAGTGTGTTGGATCATGTATTAAGTTTAAGCTCCTGTTTTCTATTTCTCTCTTTTGAGGAGTTTCTCCCTGGGACCTCTCATACCAGTTCCTCTGAAAGAACTTCAGAAAAGTGAGGTTGCTTCAGCCATTTACTTTTGACTTTTTTTAAAATGAATTTTATTTATTTATTTATTTTTATTTATTTATGCATTTTTTGGGTACTGGGGATTGAACTCACAACCTTGTGCTTACCAGGCAAGCACTTGAGCCACTGAGCATATCCCCGGCCTCCTACTTTTGACTTTGTATCCCAGTTCTGCTCAACTAGGCTCACACTTGAGGGAGGGATGAAAGAGAATAGAAATGAGGAAACTACATAGCTCAACACATCTGGAAATTTTCCTCGTTTCTCTGTCTAGAGATAAGTGTTTTCTTTCAGAGTTTTAGATGATTTTGATGTTTCTAAGAGAGAGTAGGCCCACAACTGGCTGACCTTGAGATGGTGAGAGACAAATACAGATGAGGGGGAATTCAGAGAGATGGAGACAGACTAAGACAGAACAAAAGCAAGGATTCTCCCCACACTCTGAAGTTTGTAGGAAGTTTTTGTTTTGTCTTCTGTCCATAACAATGGTTTTCCTTTGGAGTTTTTACTGATTATACCCAATACCCAGTTTCCTGATGTATCAACCCTCAAATAAAGGCTGGGGTGGGGGTTGTAGTCAGAAGTTGCAAGGAGAAAATTCCATACAGGACACATTATTTATAGTATTATTTATAATGGTCACCCAAGGAGTCAGATACAAAGAAAGTGCAGGAAATCTGTCCACAATACTGAAGACCTAGAAAATCCAGCTGAGGGCCTGGATCCCATGGTAATAACCTACATGAGTTCAGTTGAATACCCAGACCCCATGACAATGACTCATGCAAGTCTATCCCACGGATCTGACTGGGAAGGCCCAGAGGTCAGCGGTGGAAGCTAGAAAGTCTATGCCAGTGGGTTGACAGAAGGATCTGTGCCAGCAGGTTGAGGGTTCTGTACTAGAGCCAAGAAGTGACATTCAAAATAAGGGATCCCCTGAAAAGTTCCACAGCCATCCTCAGCGACAATGAGGTCCTGAGCTCCTCCGATGATGAGAACAGCTGAGTTCATATCAGGAAGCCAGTATGACAATCTTCTGGAGCCAGGAAGTGACGCTCAAAGTAAGGACCAGAGCTACCCCAAAGTGAATGCAGCTATTCTCAGTGACAAGGTCCCGAGCTCCTCCAATGATGACAGCTGAGTTCATATCAGGGAAGCCAGCATGACAAGCTCCTCCAGGAGGACCAACGGCTCCAGACAACAACAGCACTTAGGAGAACCCACAACACTCCTCTTCCTCTCCAGGTCTCCTTTTTATGCTGGCAACAGTCCTCAGGTGGGCCCTGCATGCTCAGCACCATGCTGATTCAGTTCAGCTGGCATTTAAATTGACCACCAGTCACCAATCCACTACAGGGGGAGAAGGAGGAGACCATCTGATAAAAACACCACCACTGTATTGATCATCATTTGAGGTTTGACTTCCCCTTGGAACCCACCTGATATTTACTGAGTCCTTGGGAGTTGTTGCTTGTGTTTTTTCATATTTTCATTGTAGTCAGCAGAGCGATAGCCCCAGATGGTCTTCCATTGTCTCTCTGGAACCAGAAGCAAGAATATCCCACTACCTGTTATTCAATATATTCTTTACTAACCGTCCACCTCTTTTGCTGGAGCAACGCCTATGCCCTTTTGTCATACTAACAAAATATGCAAACTGTTGCATGAAAGCATGTGATGCAGTTTTACTAGCCCCATTTAGAAGTGTTCCCAACCATGGCTGTAACCTGAGTAACTGTCAGAAAGTTTACTCTTCAATGTATTTTAATCAATGTTCCCCAGCGTTAGACTGAATATGTTGCACGTCCACTTACAAATTTGTAATTATGTCCTTCAGCTCAGGGTAAAGTCTAAGCCCTGCAGTATAGAAGATGAGACTCTGGTTTCATCTCACTTGCACTCTTGACTTCCTTCACATTCGAGTAGGGAGATCAGAGGGTAGAACTGTGGGCTGGTATCATATTCACAAGAAGTTTTCATAGACAGAGTAAATGCTGGTGTAAAGTCATTGATTTTATCCTTTTTTCTTTTATCCTTTATTTTTGCATATCCCCTTCCTAATTTATTTTTATTCTACAGTCTTCTGCTCTTCCAGCTGAGCTATTGAAGGGTGCACTAAGTTTTTTATTCAAAATGAGGATCTTTTAAAATATTCATATTTAACGAGTTAAAATGTGAAGATTACAAATAAATTATGATGGCAGCTGTCTCTTGCCTTCTTACAAGAAATGCAACTGTTTTTCTTTTTTCCTCCTTTTATCTTATTAGGGTGTATGGTTTACACCTAGAATGCCCCCCAGAACTCTCCTGGGTTTAGAGGTGGGGCTTTTGGAAGGCGATGGATCATGAGGGCACTGTATTCATTGATTTATGGATGAGTTCACAGTGAAATGTGCTGGTCAGAGGCAGGGCCTGGTTGGAGGTGGTCACTGGGAGTGGCATGACCTGGAAGGGCTGTTCCTGTCCCTGACTCTTCCCTTTGCTCTCTGCTTCCTGGTATCCATGGGATGAGCAGATTTTCTCCATCAGACCCTTCCACCATATCCTTTCTGCCTTGCAGCCTGGTGACCATGGACTGAACCCACTGGAAACTCTGAACCCTCTGCAAACTTCTCCCTTCAGTTGTAGATGTCCAGTGACAGTAAAATGACTCACGTGTGAGGTATAACTGATATATAAAATATGATACACATTTAATGCAATCATCTCGAATCTGGACACATGCATGTACCATGAAATTATCACTATAACCAAGGTATCACACATATCCTTGATTATATCCATGGGTTCTTTTTAAAAAAAAAACAGGATAATCATTGCTAATTTAATTAGATGCTCAGAATCTCTCTTGCCAAAAAGTAATAACCTTCAGACTGATTAAACAAAAGAGGATTGTGCTACTCAGATGCAGTGAGTTGGTGAAATGCTGGTTTTGATGATAATTATAGTTAGTTTTATTTTGATCTCCCCAGGCACTTGTACCTAAGACTACTCTGCCCAGCAGGGAAAAGTGTCACATAAACATACCATGTTTCAGAGTGGCAGCTTCCACACTTCCACAATCTCCTCACACTGTTAGTTGTCTACTTCCTTCTTTTCATTCTGTTCTTCTTCCAGTCTTTCTTCATCTTCATCATTATCCTCATTCCTCCTCCTGTCTTGCTCTTCTGAACCTGTTTGTTTGTTTTTCTCCTTTTGTTCTGAGGCTTCATCCTAGCCTTTCTGCTCCCGCCTTCCAGAGCTGATTTCAGTGGATCTCTGTCTCTTCCATGACTGAAAACACATCACTGGCATTGTCCTGTGTGTCCCTTTTATCGCAAAGTAGTTGGCACAGGATGTGGCCCATAGCACACAGGCGCTGGGTGCGTGGCAGATGGCGATCCGGGTCTCCTTGCAGATGCTGACAGCACCTGGGATGCTTCTCTCATGATCCTGGTGATGATGGCCCTGGGCAGGTTCAGGTCGGCGGGCTCCTCTCCCACAGGCCTCCTCTTCTGACTGCTGCCTTGTCCAGACCTGTCCATGGGGTCTTTTGTGGGCATTTTGTTTTTGTTTTTTTGTTTTTTTGGTTTGTTTTGATAAGAAACTTCATGTAAGATCTATGCCCTTAATACATTTTAAAATTCCAAACACCATATTGTCAGCTATAGACAAAAACCACAATAAAATTATCATCTCACACCTGTTAAAATGGCTATTTTTAAAAAAAGGACAGTAAGCTTTGGAAAGGATGTGGCGAATTGGGAGACTTGAGCTAACTAATTAATTGAGAGGCCAATAGACTGAGTCAGCCCCAGTGCTCTGGGTTCCTAAGTAAGCAAATCAAAACCTAAGGAAAGGATAAAATAAAACTCAGTGTTAACTGCTTAGAAACTGCCAACTGACATCCCCCTGGGGAATTTCCTCTGTGTGATCCAAATAAGGCTGCTGCTTCCCCTTAAGTAATCAAATATTTTCTTTGTCGTATTTCTGTGTTTACCACATAGAAACTGCCTCAGTCACTTTCTTTCTTTCTCTTTCTTTCTTTCTTTCTTTCTTTCTTTCTTTCTTTCTTTCTTTCTCTCATCTCTTTTTTCTTTTCTTTTTTCTCTCTCTTTCTTTCTTTCTTTCTTTCTTTCTTTCTTTCTTTCTTTCTTTCTTTCTTTCTTTCTTTTTTCTTTCTTGAACTCACTTTGTAGCCCAGGCTGCCCTTGAACTCACAGTGATCCTCCTGCCTGAGCCTCCCGAGTACTGGGATTACAGATGTGCACCACCACCCCTGACTCAGTCACTGAGACACAGCTCCTGAAAACCACACCTTCGAAGAGGAGAGCTCCACTGTGCTTCACAGTTCTAGTCCATAGTCGGGTGGTCCATGGCAGAGGGGCACGCACAGTGTGACTGCTCGGTGAGCTGCAGGTGACTTGACGTAAATCCACCCAGAGCCACCTGAGTATAGGAAGTGACAACTAAGCTAACAGGGTGTCCTCTGAGCCTCTGCTTCCTGCCCTGTGGAATGAAATGGTGTGCTTACCTTGTTGGCCACCATGAATGCTAACTTAGATGATATGAGTGAAAGAACAAGCACCATTTGCTTGGCATGTAGTAAGAGCTAAAAATAGTATTTCATGTCATTTCTTCACGGCACCTGATGGTCTTGTTTATTCCTGGTGAGTGGACTTGTCCTTCTGATCAGTACATTTGGTTCTCGTTTTTTGCCTTTACCTCCTGGATATAAATAGACTCAAAGGTATGATAAGAAGCTTCGGTGGGGAGTTTCTGTGCTTCACATGGAGAGAAACTGCGAGATCATCCGACCAGCCACAGAAGAATGCTGTGCCTAGAATCGATTTAATTCACCCAGATATTTCAGACTTTGTGTGGATCAGAATAGGCTGTGTGTCAGTTCAGCCGCCTGTCTTTCTCAAGAGCTCTGGCATTGGCTATTCCGGAGGGAAATCCCACCAGCATGGCTGCTCATGGAATTTCAACACCTCAGATAACAGCCCTCACTGGGTTTGTGGAAAAACAAACCCTGCCAACTCCCCTGATGGCTCTTGCTTTGCTCTTTGGACGCATGGATGGTGGCTTAGCCACTGAGCTGAGAACAGAGATCAGAGGACCACTCTGATATTTTCTTAACTTCTCAGCATCCCACTGGGGCAGCTGACCTTAGAACATTTTGAGTGGGTTGGGCAGAGCATGGAGAGGGATTTTCATTACTTTAGCCTGATCTCACTCATTAGAGTTCACCCTCTAATAATGTGTCACTCTCTTTATGGTCATGCTCTTTCTGCCATTTGATCACTACATTACTGCTTGGGGCTTTCTCCAGGGAATAAATGTGATGCTCTGACCATCAATAAAAACACAACAGAGGACCAAAAGAATATATTTATAAAAGATGGGAGTTGGATTGAAACGCTGTGCACGTCCCTTCCAAGCTTGTTCATGGGTGAGTCAAGACCCGATCAGTTTTCTACCTTACCAATTTGAATCAAATTTTCAGGCATTTTGTACCTTAAAGTTGTGGCCACTTGGTAACCCTGCTGCTCCCCTGACCAGAATCCTGTAACCTATTCTTTTTTTTTCTTTTTGAGACAGGGTCTCAACTCTTCAGTTCAGGCTGGCCTTGAGTTAGCTTTGTAGCCCAGGCTGGTCTTGAACTAGCAACAATCCTCCAGCCTCAGCCTCCCGAGTGCTGGGATTAAAGGCATGCACCACCATGCCTAGCTTATCCTAATATTAAGTAGCAATGACATTGGTATGCATAGGCAAGTGGGAAACTTGCCTGCTTCTTGAAATTTGGGAAATTTTATTCATCTCATAATGAATACTGGCATAGTGCAGCAGTGCTTAGCTCAAAAAAATTTTTTTCTTATTTATTATTAGTACATGTTTGGGCCAGGGATACAGCTCAGTGGCACAGTGCCTGCCTGGCTAGTGTGAGGTCATGAGTTTGATCCCCAGTACCAAAAAAACCCCAAAGCATATTATTAGTGCATGTTTGCAGTAATGTTTACATTTCCTTGGGGGAATTAGTACATGTATGTAACACATCCTAATTCCTTTCTTCTGTCCCTCTCCTTCCATCTTTTTATCTAAATCTCTTATAAAAATGCTTTCTCAGCTAGACATGGTAGTGGACCACTGTACTCCCAGCACTCTGGAAGGCTGAGGCAGCAGCACTGCAAGTTCGAGCTCAACCTGGGCAATTTAATGACTTAGGGAGCCTTTGCAAAATAAAAAAAATCTAGAAAAGGGCTGAGGATGTAGCTCAGTGTGGAGGCCCTGGGTTCAATCCCCAGCACTATGCACAAAATAAAGAAAGGAAGAAAGAATGAAAGAAAATCCCTTTTCTACTGAATACTATGATCTGTTAGAGCATCCCAACACACAGAGGCATTCCAGGAAGACCTGTGCTTTGAACTCAGATAGCTGTCTTTAACACTAACTACAATTCCTGGGTTTTCCCCATGTCAGGTTTAACGGGTCAGAAACTATCGTTATTATCTAATCTGCATACCATCCACGTATTATTACAGCCTTGCTCCCACTGGGTTCTGGAACTCAGGGAATCATTGGTTTGTTCACTGTTTATCCAACATGTTCTCTAATAACTAGTGCTACATAGTCTGCTGGATGTTGGGTGCAAAACCAGGAGCAAAACACAAGCCACCATTTCTGTCTTTATGGACAGCTGAGCCAACAAAAATTGGCAGAAGATGAAAAATGAACAGAAGTCTAATATGCGTATTGTTTTTATTTTTGTCTTTTATTTTGCTATTCTTTTTTCTTACTTGTCAGACTGTTCAGGACTTTGATCTTTCCCTTTCCACCTTCTGAAATAGGAAGCTTAATGTGGCCCATGTGGATGGTCCAGGTGATGTTATTGTCTCCTCCACAGGACTCTATAAACTGTCCTCTGAACTGTCTTGTGAACTCTTCTGTTATGGCTTATATCTAGATGCCCCCCAAAGCCATATAGGTCAGGATTTTGGGTGGTGACTAGATCATGGGTTAGTCTACTGATGGGTTTGTAGCTGGGTGTGATGACATGAGGTGAAGCCTGGTGTGGAGAGGTGGTTCACTGTGGGTGTGGCCTGAAATGGTCTATCTCCCTCCTTCTCCCTTGATCCCTTGCTGATTCCTGCCTGCCATGCCATGGGCTGTTCTCCTTTGCCATGCTTCCCTGCCTTGGAGCCAGGATACTATGGACTCACAAACTGTGAATTGAACCGAATACTATGCTCATGCTATGCCTCTGCCTTTAGGGTCTATAAGGTTTGAACCACAAAACAGGATTCTTATGTCCTAACAGGACACCTGGAACACAGAATGTATGGAAAACCAGGCAAGTGTCTGTCCTCTCATGGGACTGGTGACCTAAAGTCTGTATTAAGAAGCCCCTAAGGCTCCAATCTTGCCCAGAGGAAAGAGTTTGTGATCCACTGGCAATGTCTGTCACAGGTAGAAGTAGCGAGAGAGGGCAGGAGTGCAGGTGTCAGCCACCTATGACGGCGTGAATGTTGGTTTAGTTGCTGCAGTCTGATAACTGTCCCCAAACATACTCATCCTTAGGCCTTTGCAGATGAGGGAAAAAAAGGTAAAATAAGTCAGGACTTGTCATATAGCATACAATGGTAACATAAAGCTTTATATACTTACCTTGTATCCTGCTCTTGTGTAAATTCACAGGAGGATATTTTTGTGTTTTGTAAATTCTTGAAGGACTTCTACACAGGCAATTCTGTCACCTGAAAATCTGCAAATGGAGATAGCTTTACTCCTGCTTTTCCAATTTCTATGTTTTTTTTTTAAGAAAACCAATCTCACTCTGAACTTTATTTGCATTCTACCATTAAAACAAAACAAAACAAAACAAAACAAAACAAAACAAAACCCAGAACTACTCTTTCTGCTTCTATGATCTGGTTTATATTTTATCATCACATCTCCTTCAGTGTGTGGTGGTTTTGAGTACAGGTCTGGGGCTTTTTACAGCGTCCCTCCAGCTGAGCTGGTCTGGTATTTTGTCAGGATTAGTGGGGTCAGGGTGTTTGGAAAGAGCGTAATGGACTTGAGGTGTTCCTCTTCTCCCATATATCGAGAGTGCCCGAGAGAGCACGAATTGGTGCAGGTGACCTTGGGTGACGTGCAGCTGAGCCTTCCCCACACATTTACCACTCTCCCTTTTCAGCTCTATTGGTATTGGATTCCTAGGTGCAGCGCACGCTCACAGGCACAGACGTTAACCAATGGTGCTTGGAGGGGAAGCGTGGCATTCTTGTTTGTGATTCCTTTGCATGAAAGACTTTCATCTCTTCTGCTTGCTGGTTTGCACCACTGAGACAGAAGTGAGGATGCGGAAGGGGAGGAGCAGAGCCCGGGAAGGCAGCAGCTGGCTGGGAGGAGGAAGCCGGGGCAGGTTCTGTGCCGCTGCTTTCCAGGAAGGACTCTCCTGTTGCACGCACCTGGGTGTGCACCTGCCACAGTGGACCCTCGAGTTACGACGGCCTGACTCACGAACAGCTTGGGTTAGGACCAGAATTCCTGTTTCAACTTTAGACCAAAGTCTTGAGTTCTTTCCCAAATGCCAGGCACTTGTGCTTCCAGATGGTCTTGGATGCAGATTTAACCCTTAAAGAGTTCTGGAAGGAACAGGACAACATCCGTTCTTGTGCAGAAGGTTAACTGAGCAATCCTGGGCCAATGTGTCTCTAAGGGCACTGAGATCGGCCCGTACACGGGAGACTTCAAAGGCTGTTAGAGGAGCCCGAGCCCTCAGTGACAATCTGAGTTACAACCAGCCAGGGCACGGACTGAGTTCCCAAGTCAAGGTCCGCTTACTTACGGAGCGAGGGTACCTGTTCGGGGGACAGCAGGGCTGCTCTCATGACGCCCCGCAGAGGAAGTTAGGAAGAGGCCCCACTTTGCCAAGACGGAAAGCAGGAGGCAGAAGGGGGAGGGCAGAATCTGAGGGTGTGACGTTCCCCAGGGTCAAACCCAAGTGAGAGGAGATAGAACACCTGCAGCTCCACGTGTAGCAGGAGTCTTCTCCACAACAGACCCAGGGCCGGAAGAAAATGGAGGGGTGGGAGGGAGGGACAGAGGGGGAAGGGGCGGGGTTTAAAGATAAGGCAGGGTTTGAGGAGGAGATGTGGCTTGAGGAGGTGGCGGGGTTTGAAGAGGAAGCAGGTGGAGCTGCAGGTGGACACTTCCTGAAGCTCAGAGACGGGCTGCAGTGCGGGACCCTGGGTGGTGACAGGTTTTTCCTGGAAAGCGCTTCCCTGCGTTCTTCTCACCAACCCACTGTCTTTTCGCGCATGCGCAAAGGATCCTCCAATGAGCTGTCAAAACGTCATCCCGTCCGCCCCTTTAACTTCTCTGCCTGTCAAATTCCAAATAAAAGTCTGTAGTTCTTTCCCGAAGCTTCCAGAGGGTGCTTGTTTCTCTTCAGCAGCCCTCACTAAAGGCCTTTTCTCTTCTGCCTTCTTTCTCTCTCCCTGTCTCCCGCTCCCTCTCCCTCTCTCTCTGAGGAGGCCTCGTAGGACCTAGTGGTGAGTGACCTGGCGGTGAGTGTGCCGAGGGAGGGGTCCAGAGCCTGAGGTATTTCTACCTCCTACCTAGGAGTGCACTGTGAAGGGCAGGGTGGATGCCCGCCGAGTATTTCCAAAAGCGTTTCTCTGACAGTTATTGTTTCAGTTATCAAGGTGATACATACATACAGATACCGACCTTACCGAAAACAGGCACGTGAAGCTTTCCTGCAAGCCCACTAATCAGAAGATATTACTAACGTCAGGTGTTTATGCAGTGCGTGTATTTTTGCTTATGTGTGATTTATTTTTCTCTTGATTTTTGAAATGAAACTTTGAAAACTGTGGTGGCGCACAGGCGCTTCCCATTTTACCCATGCGACGTGTCCTGGCTCAGTGACTTTGAGGTTGCTTGCGTTGCTGGGCAACTGCCCCGCTGCCTGATTTCAGGGCTTCAGCGCCACCTTGGAGAGCACAGACGGCACCTGTGAAACCTGGGCTCGGTCCCCTCTGCGGTCCTGGCTCCAGCCTTGAGTTCTCTAGGACCTCACACACCTGAAATCACACAGCATTTGTCCTCTCTGGACTGGCTCATTTCACTAGCGCGATGTCCTCTTAAATTCCTCCACACCGGAGTCCATGTCAGTATTTCTTTTTAAGGCTGAATACTATTCCACAGTCTCATGCTTTTTTTTTTTTTTTGGCAGTGGGGACTGAACTCACAACCTCGCACTTGCCAGGCAGGCACTTATGCTGCTGAGCTAAATCCCTGGCCCCGTCTCATGCATTTTAAAAAAATCAGCTCATTCCCCCTGTACTATATTTTCCTGAAAGTTGTTTGGCCTTATTCTACTGTATATTATTAGTTGTAACTGGGTTATAACTTTTTTTCTTACAACTTTTGCTGTGCATTTGTTATAACTTTGATAAATTGTTTTGGCCTAGTTCCAACCCATCCTTTGGCACACTACAAATAAATCTTTTTTTTTTCCCCCTTTGGTACCAGAGATCAAACTCACAACCTCGTGCTTGACAGGCAGGCACTTGTACCGCTGAGCTGAATCCTTGGCCCCTGAAAAGAAATCTTAATGAAATAGTAAAGGGAAAGGAAGAGAGAAAGGAATAGAAGGCAATGTCAAGGGGCTGGAAGGTGTGGCTCCATAGTAGAGCACATGTGCAGACCCCGGGTTCCATCTCTAGCACTAAAGAGAAAATAAAGGAGACATGCAGTGCTGTGGTTTATCCAGTGCCTACACCCAGTCTGTCCTGACAGAGGCCAGCAGGCGCCAGGGCCCTCGGGAGCCACGCCTCTGCTGCTTGGGTTGTCGGTGACTCAGTTCCAGCTGGTGACAGCTGGCCTCGAAGGCCCTGTTTTCTATCCCATGCCGGAGTGGGTAATGAGTCACCCTATCCTCAGGTTCTGGAAACGCCCTGCCCAGTGTCTCCCAGGAGACAGCCTCTCTGGTGGCGCCTGGCAGCTCTGCCAGGAATGTGCGGCTGTCGCTGGAGAGTGGGCGAGGGGACGGTGGGGATTGGGTTATTTATTCTGTGGTTGTTGAGCAATGGCCATGAGCTGCCAACGCGCTGGTCCCAAGCTCTGCACGTCCTGGGTGTGGTGTTGCGGTGGAGGACTCTAAGGGCTCCTTCTGCTATCCCCATCCCAGCTTGGGGCAGCTCTTGTGGGAAGGGGGCGCTGGCTTGCAGGCTGGATGGGCCTAAATATCAGGGTGCTCCTGAACTTGGCACAGTGTCAGTCACTGGAACTTGTCTTCCAGCCCAGGCCCTGAGGACACTGTCAGGATTCCAGCAATGAGAAGGCCAAGAGGAGAAACCGGTGTGGGGCTCCTGGCTCCTAAGGCACCCATAGGTGACCAGGCATCTTCTCCCCCGCAAGCAAGGAGCAAGGCCTGGCTTGAGGCTAGCAGCACAGAGGGGTGTAGAGAGGGCAGCAGCTGGGTCCTGTGTCTCCTGGACCTGCACTAGGGAGGCAGAGGTGCCTGGTGGGATGGGGTAGGTGGACAGAGGGAACCTGGCGTAGCCTGAGCTGAGCCCGCGAGCACTCCGGGCTGGGGGTCCTGCTGGGGATTCCATGCAGCACTTCCTTGGGGGCTGATGTGTGTGTATGGAGCAATGCTTTGATCCCCAGCAGGGATGCTGTGATGCATAACTGGAGGAGGTGGCTATGCTGTGGCTCGGAAGCAGTCAGAATCATAGCATGTGTTGGTCAAATGCTGGTCAAGACCTGTTGAAGTTCCCCAGTATGCAGCCCTGGGGGACATGGGTTTGCCCCCCTCAGCAAAGCAGCCATGTGAGTCTTGCTTTGCTTACTGTGCAGTCGGGAAGGTGGGACCCAGGGAAGTGGTTCACCTTGGTATTCAGGCTGTGTCCTCACAGAGGTGGCTCTGGGTCACACCCTTCCCATCTGTAGCACCTGCCTGGTAGTTTCCTGGGAACACGGCTCCATTCTAAGTAACCGGAAGTCATGATGTGATCCCTTGCCTAGCATCGGGACCTCACTGTACCAAGCATAGAACGACTCACACCAAGCTCTGCTCATTAACACCCTGTCACTTCCCTGTGGCTTCTCGGCATTTGGTGTGGCTGCCTAGGTCTGGTGCTTATGGACATAGACTTTATTTTAAATCTTGACCTATGATTTTGCGCAAGTTGTTTAAAAACTATCAACTTCAGTTACTTTGCCCGTGAAAAGGATGTAATTTGTACTTCCTGTGTTTTCATTACATGAGATGAAGTGTGAAAAATCAAATTACGTATGCTAAGTAGAAATTCGCCAGGTTTTGGATCCTTTTACCTTTCCTCTACGCTCTTCTTGAAATATTCTTTGAGCTTTGGAATTTCTCTTTGATTCCTCCCTCTCTGTTTTGTGAGCCACTCGTTTTCTGGGCTTCCTGTCTTAAGGAGAGGGCCCCAAGGAGGAAGAAGTAGCTCAGGGAGGAGCTGTGTTTATGACACCAGAATGATTGGATTCGAGTCTGAGTCTCTGATAATTTGACCCATCAAGAGACCCCTCACCTGATACAGGGACAGTGTGACATCTGTGGTCTCTGTACCCTGTCTCCCCAGGGGCTGAGGTCCTGCATCTGCTGAAATACAACATGGAGATGTCACCTGAGGTCTGAGATAGGAAAATGTAGTAGTGAAGACCCCCGAGTTGAAAAAACCTCACGGAGCGCCCGAAGAATTTAAAATGGAGCGTTTATTTTCCTGGCCAGGCGATGCAGTCTCACTTAAAGCCAATCCGAGACTGCGTGCCTCTCTGTGGCTTGGAGGGGCTTATAAAACATTAGAACAAAGAGAGGAGGAGTTTTGCTAACGTGGGTACAAAAGTAGATTACATTGGTTAGTATTTTAAAGATCTCTTGCATCCATTGGAGGAATTGTCTTTGGGAGGGTCTAAAGCTGGATG
>RJWM01004774.1:74345-98080 GCA_004363535.1 Dasyprocta punctata
GGGGGGGGCAATGGTTAAGGGGGGTTTCTAGTCTAGGACGGCGCATACAAAACAGCAAAACGGCGCTTTGGTCAAATAACAGGCTACAGGTTATAACAGAAAAGGGATGGTGGGATTGGGTAGGGATGAGGACCAGTTCAGGAGCCCAGACAGGAGTCAGCTGGAGAGCAGACGGGGGTGAGGCCGGGTGGACCTTGAGCAGGGGCTGCATGAGGAGAACACAGCTTTTATTCCCTGCCTTTGAAGTTAGATGTGCTCTTAGGCTTTAATCAGGAATCACTAGAGCACCAAACAAAAGTCAACTTTTAGAACATGGAGAAACACAAGGCATCCAGATTGGAAAGGGAGAAGGTTTTAGATGACCTGGTCTTCTATGTGGGAAAATCTGAAGGCAAAAATGATTTAGAGCTATTAAAGGAGCTCATAAAGTCTGTAGGATATGAAATAAATAAGTAAAATACATTGTATATCCATGAGTATCAGTGAAGGGCCCAAATTTAGAATTAAGTAAATCTCACTTATAACAATGTAAGAAGGATACAAAATGCATATTAATATATACAACAAAAAAGTGCAAGACTTGTGTGTTGACCATTGCAAAGCATCACTGAGAGACATTGAAGGAGACCACAGCGGTGGAAAGGTAGCTGGAGTTCATGGATTGGAAGGCTTAGGAATGCTAAGACACCCCACATTGACCTGCAGATCCCAGGTGCCCCTTTCCCCACTCAGAAATTGACAGGATGACCCTAAAATTTAGAAATGCAAGGAACTCAAAATAGTCCGAACAATCCCGAAAAGGAAAAATAAAGTTGGAGGACTTGGACATCTCAATTTGAAAACTTATAAGGCACAGTGGTCAAGAGTTTAGGACTGGCACAGAGAAGACAGATAGGCAATGGGTTGGGGCTGAGATTAAAAAAAAAAGATTTTCAACAATATAATTCAGTGGAGAAGAAAAATGGTATTTTCAACAAATGCTGCTGGAAGAATTGGATATCACATATGCATAATTAATTTAGCCTTTGCCTCGTGTAAAACATCAACTCGAAATGGATCTAAGAAGTAAAAATAAGAAGCAAAACTATGAAACATAGAGGAATCTTAGAAGAACTATGTTTACCTTTCCATCTTTGTATTAGGAAATAGTTTCTGAGAGAGGACAACAAAGGTCAGGCAACAACCAAAAATAAAAAACAGAAGAAAACAAAAACCACAAAAGATAGATTTAATTCATTGGATTCATCAACATTAAATCCTTTGTAACTGCAAAGTGTAACAGAAAATGCCCCCTGGCCCAGCCAGTGTATTTCAGTTTGTTGGTGACCCAGGTAATAATTCCTGTTCCAGTTCCAGTTGCTTCTGGTCTCTTGGAAATGACTGGTCACTGTGATGTGTAGCTGGTCACTATGATGCACGTTGTATAAACCAATTCCTAATTGACAAGCCCTTCTGCCTCTGTACTTCCTGTTTGCTCATCTCATATAAACCCTAGACCAGCAGAGATCAGGGCCTGATATTCTGGGAATGATCTCGGTCAGTGCCGTCAGTATAAATAAATCTGCCTCCAAATCCTGTGTGTTGTTTTGCTTCCCATTGCAGTCCTCCTGCTCCAGCTTCCTGCCTGGATGTGGGATCTCTTCCTCTTACAATGCCATCCTCCATGAGGCTCACTGGAGCTAAACTGGTGACAACTCTCAGCCCTTGATCCTCCAGAACTGAGAGTTACATAAACCTCTTTCCTTTATAAAGCACTCAGCTGTGAGTATTTCATTATGGTAACAAGAGATGGACTACACAAGAAGAAATGTTGCCTGCCATTCTTCACAAGCGATCTCCACAGAGGCACTAGTCCGGCGGTCTTCAGATGATGTAGCCCTAGCCCCACCTGACAGCCACATGAAAGATGGTGCATAGGAACTACCCAGCTGAAGCAATCACAAAACACAGACAAAATTTTCTTTTATGAAGCCATCATATTTAGTGTGGCTTCTTAGGTGGCACTAGACAATCAAGACACTATCCATCCACCACATAGCAGAACACACAGTCCTTCATATAATTCAAGTTTTAAATCCTAGAGAAGCCTTTCAGAGTACTATTGAGCTAAGTAAGCAGGATATTAAATGACATTCAACCTGATCTAAACTAGGCAAAGAAACAAGGAATGAAAAATGTTGGGCAAAGACTTTCCAGTATGGTAACAGTCACAGCTTCAACCTAGGGAAATTATTAGTGATTTGTACTCTGTGTATTTCGTGGTTTGTGCTTTTTTAACTTTCTACTGTTAGTACAAGAGGAGAAACACACACACACACACACACACACACACACACAAATAGCTTTGTTTCACATATTAAACACATGTCCCACAAAATACTCCAGGCTTCATATCTTTCAGTGCTAAGTAACATGGAAATACTTGGTTTCTTTCTAAAAATAGTGATGAAAGAGATCTCTGTCCCTTTACCTGTCCTAGTGGAAGGCACATAGTTGGTTGTACAGCTGTCCTGCCGTCTTCTGAAAGATGAACATTTGGTTTATTTCTTTTTGTTATGTGCTAATCAGACTAGTTTTTTTTCAACCCAAATCAGGTAAGACTTTGGCTCAAGTTTAACTTCTGAGTCATTTCTCAAAACCTGTCCATCTTTGCTTTCCTTGGTCCTGGTCCTTGAAGGGAATAAAATACACATACTATAAAATTCACCTTTTTAAGTGTACAATCTCATGATTTTAGTGTACTCACAAGGTGTACAACCAGAATCACTAATTCCAGAGCATTTTAATCACATCAAGACAAAGGTGTCCTCTAGCAGTCACCCTCCATTGTCGCCTTTCCCCTTCCCCTTCCCTCGAAAGACACAGTGACTTCTCTGTATGGATTTGCCCATTCTGAATGCGCCATGTGGATGAAATCACACAAGGCAAAGTCTGCACCTGGCTTCTTTCACTTTGCACAGGGCTTTTAAGCATTGTCAGAATTTCATTCCTTTTCATGGTCATATTTAGTAATATTTAGTAATATTCCATTTTGTGGCTCTACTACTACTCTTGAATCTGTTCATCAGTAGATAAAAACTCAGGTTGTTTGCATGTTGGGTTGTTAGGAACAGTGCTGCTATGAACATTCATGCACCACATTTTGTGTGGATATTGTTCTCAATTCTCTTTTATCCCTTCATACCCGAGAGTGGCATTGCTGAGTCATATGGAAATAAGATAGCTGATACGTTGAGGAAGGGCAAGATCATTTCCCAAGGTTGCTCCCTTTCCATATTCCCACTCATGGAATGGCAGCCCCAATCTCCTCAACACTAGTTGAAATTCTCTTCAGCACTATTGATTGACTTTTTGGTCATGGTCATCCTGAGGGCAGTGAGGTGTTGTCTCATTGTGGGCTAGACTGACATTTCCTTAGTGACTAAAGATACCGAATCTTTCATGTGCTAATCAGCATGTGTCTTTCCAAACACTTTGCCCCTTTCTAGTTGAGCATTTTAATGTTTTTGCTGCTGTTATGGCTAAGTTGTAAGAATTTTTTTTCAGTACTAGGAGTTGAATCTACAGCTTCAAACTAAGCTACACATCCTAAGCCCTTTATTTTATATTCTACTTTCAGACAAGTTCTTGCTAAGTCACTAAATTGCCAGTACTGGGTTTGAACTTGTCATTATCCTGCCTCAGGCTTCCAGAGTGCTGGGATTGCAGGTATGTGCCATTTCATCCAGTGGAGTTGTAAGAATTCTTTATATTCTGATTACTTGGTCCTTAGATGTATGCCTACAAATATTTTTTTTCCCATTTTGTGAGTTGTTTTTTATTTACCTTTTTGATAATGTCTTATTGCAACAGCAAGCAGAAACACCGAAACAACACTCAAGATTTGGAGGTAGATTTATTTATGTTGATGGGCTGATAGGGATCATTCCCAGAATAGCAGGCCCTGATCTCCAGTGGTTTAGGGCTTATATGGGATAAGCAAGCAGGAGGTGCAGAGGCAGAATGGCTTGTCAATTGGGGATTGGTTTACACAATGTGCATCCCAGTGACCAGCTACACATCACAGTGACCAGCCACTTCTAAGAGATAAAAGCAACTGGAACTGGAACAGAAACTATTACCTGGGCCACCAAGAAATTGAAGTACACTGGCTGGGGGCGGGGCAGGCATTTTCTGTTACAGAATGTCTCTTTTCTTTTTAAATTTGCTCTCCTGACAACTAACTCAGGGTCCCATGAGAATGACCTTAATCTCTTCCAAGGGCAGCACCCAATGACCCAACAATGTCCTACCAGGCCTAGCTCTTAAAGTCCCACCATGGCTCAACAGCCTGCACTGGGACCAAGCTCCTAACCTGTCCGTGCCCTTGTAGAAAGCGAACACATCCATGGCAGAACACTGGTCCACTAGCCTTTCAGATGTCTGCTTGGGCTTCCCTACTTTACAGAGATCTCAGGATTATCAGATGTTGTATATGACAGTTGGATTCTGCCAGAAACCAAGTTTTATAAAACTGAGGTGGAGGTTCCAGTTTCCCCCATGACAGCCTTGGCAGTTGTACCAATCACTTCAACTCCATTTTTGTTCTCTAGGCCTGGATGAAACCCACTTGGGCAATCATTATACATGGGTACCAATATGGCAAGACGTGTTTCAGTGAGGACTGTTTAGGGATGCTACTGTGTAATTTAGTTTGCTGCTATTATTATTTTGCTGCTATTAGTATACTACAACAAAATCTTCTTGTGTGAATCTCAGTTTATATTTCTGCTTAGAAACATATGCAGAAGACAGTGACCAGGTCCTCAAAGCATTCAGTCCAGATAGACAAACATGTGTTTATTGATTGATTGGTTGTCTTTTTGATACAGGGTTTCACTATGTAGTTCAAATTGGCCTTGAACTCATTTTGTAACCCAGGCTGGCTTCAAACTCAAGGTCATCCTCCTGTCTCTGCCTCCTAAGTGCTGAGATTACAAGCGTGAGCCACCATGTGCAGCCACATGCTTTTATTTTAATGAAAAATGTGTTCCATGAAATAGCGAGTCTCTGATTTACTGTGGAAGGCTTGTGCCTAAAAGAGAATCAGGTAGTACATCTTCAGCAAGTCTTTACTAACAAACTGGCCAGAACCAAGCAGTAGCATGTTCATAATGCTCTGGGGGGCCAGGTCGTCATAGAGGAGAAAGAAGACTTTTCATAAGGTCTTTGAAGTTGTACAGAACTTCAGTGGAGAAAGAAGGCGTAATGATGCATGTGAGAAGAGCTATGATAAATTTTTCCCATGTTTTGGTTATGTTCATATTTCTTCCTTTGTTGACTATTTATATCTAATCCACGTGTGTATGTGTGTTTTATATTAGAATGGAATAAATATTGTTTGAGATACACACGTGCTTTACTCTGTGCCCATAAGCCGGGCGTGGTGGCGCATGCCTTTAATCCCAGCACTCGGGAGGCTGAGGTAGGAGGAGCGTTGTGAGTTTGAGGCCAGCTTGGGCTACAATGTGAGTGCAAGGCCGGCCTGAGCTACACAGTATGACCCTGCCTCAAAAAACCAGGGCTGGGAGTTTGGCTCAGTGACTTAAGTGCCTGTCTGACAGATGCAAGGTTGTGAGTTCAATCTCCAATGCCGCAAAAAAAAAAAAAAAAAAAAAAAAAAAAATCTGCCAGGACAAGGAAAGAGTTTGAGTTTCCTCTTTGGTTTACTTTTTTTTTTTAAATTTTATTTTAAAGAGAATAAAACCAAACAAAATAAAGCGGAATAAAGTCAATCAAAACAAAACAGTGAAAGTGATACACAATTTCAAACCAAGATAATAGGAAATCAACAATGGTTACTATAATGTTGCTTGTTATCTTCAGAATTGCTACCCATACCATCAGACATAAAAGTCAAACAAAACAGAACAGAATAAAACCAAGCAAAACAGAACTTTGAAGAAAACAAAACAATAAAATGGAACAAAACAAAACAGAACTATATTGAATCTCAAAAACAAGACAGAAGGAAATCCCCCAAAGTTGCTATATTGCATATTGTTGTCCTCTAAATAGATGTTCAGAATACCAGGTTTAGGCCTGCAAAGTCAATCAAACAATACAAGCTTTAAGTTGTTTTTGTACCTCAGCCTGTGTTCCTCCAAATCAACCAGTTGCTTATGGAGTGTGTGGGAGGGCTCTTCTTGTCTCCCAGCCTACACACCAGCTGGCTCATGTCAAGAGCAGATTGGCTTCTTGTTTCTCCTCCTGGCCCTGCATGGCCACTGCTTCTGGTTTACTTTTTAAAAAATATTTTGCTTTGAAAGTTTTATTGGTACACAGTTGTTGTACATATTTAGATCTCTTCACAAGTCTTAAAGAGTCATTGTGGTGTGAGTCTAAGGAAACCCGGTGAGAAGTGACAGCCCTACAGTGTTTTAATCACTTTCTTGTCATTGGGACAAAATACCAGACATGTGGTTAAAGGAGGAGAGGTTTATTTTGGCTCACACTTCAGAAGTTTTAGTCCACACTCAAGCACAGAAATGACCTGGCAGAAGGGCCTGGTAGAGGAAAGCTGCTCACATCATGGTGGCCAGGAAGCAGAAGGAGAAAAGGGAGGAGCTAGGAAGGAAGATATAACCTTCTTGATCACATCCCCAGTGACCCCCTTCCCAGCATGCCCCATCTCCCCATAGCAAGTCAGTTACAGTGCTTCCACGATCCAGTCACCCTCCAAGGAGCCCCAGCTGAAAAACATGGGGCTTTTGGGAGAATGTCTGTATCTAAACCATACCAACCCCCTCCTCCCTATAAAAATGACCCCCTTCCCTGTCAGTACAGAGCCAGGTTCCCATTCCTGGACAATCTGTCTTTCTTAAGGGGATACCCCAAATTAGGTGAGGATGGGAGACCTCGAATCAGGTTTTGTCCTCAACTCCAGGTTTGTGCTAGAGGGAGAACCAAAATTAGTATTTTTCCAGAGACAAATGGCTCTGGGACTCACCCTAAAAATGATTTACTAAATGCTAGAAGGGACCGGGCTGCCTAAGGAGCAGCATGCAGAAACGTGGGGGCTGGGAGTCCGTGCAAAGGCACACAGCTCCCGGCGACATGGAATTGGTGTGGCTCTCCACCAGTAGTGTTCCTGGAATCAGGACTGAGGTTTCTAGAAATTGGCAGCCCAGGGCAGGCGTCCTTGCTACAAATATCCCTGATGGGTTGCAGCTGCCTGTGGCCCGTGGATGTCGGGGTGAGGTGGCGGGGGTGGGGCAAGGAGCACAGAGGCGATGCTTCAAGCAGCTTTCCTGGAGAGCTGGGGCCAAGCTTGGGTGGGGGCAAAGTTCCAGCTGTGTGCCTAAAGGGGCCAGTGTGCTGTCAGGCCTGGTGCTAGGCATGCTGGGACATTGGCAGCTGCACAGGAGCAGGGCCAGAGTGGGATGGAGGGAGGAGGCTGACCCACTTAGAGATCAAGCCCAGTGGAAAGCCAGCCCAGAGCCTGAGAGTCTCAGCAGTGTCCCTTTCAGAGCTGGGAGTGGGACGAGGGGGACACTGTGCACCAGACCCTGGGTGGGATGCAGCCCACGTGCTGTGATCCCTGCCTCTGTCTCCCTGAGGCTGTGCAAGACATAGGTTGTTATGAACACGTGATGGTTGTGGAAACTGAGGTTCGGACGGAGGAGCTTCCCCAGCCACATAGGAGGGAGGCGAAGGCCGTTGTTCTTGGGTTACCCCCGGGTGTCTCTTAAGAAGGAGGCCTGGTGCGGTGGGTGTTTTTGTCATTGCTCTTGGTATTCTTGCTGACAGTACACACATCAGAATGGCCGGGGCGTGTGGGCCCAGCCTCTGGAGCATGCAAAACTGCTTCCATTGCCCCTTGACTCTCACTGGCCACGAGAGCACCCTGTGGCCGCCTCATCTCTGGTCAGTACACGAAGCAATGGTGGCGATCCATCTGCCGCTCTGGGGCAGGCTATAAGAAGCTCCTGCAAACCAGCCCCAGGAGGAAGCTGACCAGGCAACACCACCCTTGCCTCTTGAACTTTGGGAGAAATAAATTTCCAAGCACCCTTTGCAAAAACATCTCAGGGTCATGGTTGATTTGATGCTAACCAGGTTGGGCTTTAATAAAAAGGCTGGGGCTTTCACTGAGTGCACCTCAAACAGCTTCCCCCCCCACCCCGGAAGTGGGGTGGGGTGCCTTTTCTGATGTAAAAGTGATGCATTCCTTTGAAGGGAGGGACTTTGTCATTTTCCTTTTGTTTCCATTCATATCCACTGGGGAGAAATGCACATGGAGAAGCTGCCCTTGGCTGATCATTTTCATGTTAAGGCTGCTGTGTCTCTTAGTGACCGTTCAGTGGAGGCTTTGGGGGTGAGGGTTAGTGGCTTGGGGTCATTTAGTGTTTTAGGTTCTTAGTTTGGAGTTTTATAGCAGAAGACTAAAGCAAACATGAAACAGAAACAAACACTGCCGAAAGATAATCCCAGAGGAAAGAAGAAGAGATGGGACCAGATCTTCAGTACAGCCCAGCAGTTTGGAACCGGCTGAGGTGGCAGAGGACCAGGAAATACTTAGCTGGAGGAGACGGGGTCGAGTTTTAAGAGCTTCTCCCTGACCTGTGTGGCGCCCGCTCCGCAGAGGTTTTGAAGCGTTCGTGGAATTGAAATCAGGCTGAGCTGGCAGAGAGGGAAAACCATGACTCTGCGCTTGGCACTGGGGATTGGCCGAGCTGTGTCACTGCTTGAGTTCAGATGTGGGAGCCCTAACCCCAGATCTCAGGAGAAGACTACACTTAAAAACAGGCCCCTTCAACAGGTAATTAGGTTAACGTGGTTATTTAGGTGGCCCCTAACCCCATAGGACTGTGTCCTTGTAAGAAGAGGTGGCCTGAGTCTGTAATTGGAGCACTCTTGGAGCCTGAGGCAGGAGAAGCTTAAGATTAAGCCTGGCCTGGACAACTCTGCAACTTAGTGAAAATTTGTTTCAAAGATTAAAAGGAATAAAAAAGGGCTAGGGTTGTGACTCAGTGCAAAGGTCCTGAGTTCAATTTCCAGTGCTGAAAAAAAAAGAAAAAAAAAAAAAAAGAAAAGAAAGAAAAGAAAAGAAAAGAAAAGAAAAGAGAAACCAGGAGGAGGAAGGAGGTTAGGATACAGACACACAGGTACTCAGAGGGACAACAATGTGAGGACACAGAAGACACGGGAAGCCAGGAGCGAGACCTCAGAGAAGCCAAGCCTGCCCATGCCTTGACCTCTGACCTTCAGCCTCCAAGACAGTGAGAGAAAGGATTTCTGCTGTTGAAGCTCCCGGGCCAGCGGTGCTTTGCAGGGCATCCAGGGACGGACGATCATGTGTTACTTTGACAGAGGCTGGGGAGAGGCGTGTTTGGGTGTCATTCCTCATCTTGTCACTGTTTATGAAGGTCTCCTGCTGGGGAGCTTGTCTTTTCTCTCCCCTTTTAATCGAACTGTACATTATTGCCTTATTTTTGACTTTGTTCAGTTCCTCATCCACACAGGATTTTGTGGTAGGCCTGAAAGCCTCAGGAACACCCCATGGAGCTTCCATTGCTGTAGGCTCTGTTCACAAAGCTCTGACGCTCTTCAGGCCTGGGCTGCCCAGGCTCTGCGGTGGGTTTTGGGCCCTCGTGGCTTCAGGTCTTGGCTCTCCCGCATGCGCGTTGCTGGGCACGGTCACACGGCGCAGCTGTTAGCTGGGAAGCTGTGGAAGAAGTTCCTTGGGCTTCTGCCAGCCTTGATGGTGGCAACTGAGCTGCAGCTGCCCTGTGAGCGCTGTGTGTGGGTGCCAGGGACCCTGCTTTCCTGGGGTAGGGATCCCATACCAAGGCACCCGCGTGAAAAGCAGCACAGTGCCAGGAGTGAGACACCTGCATGGCTAAGAACAGGAGAGATGTAGAGAAAGAAGCCCACTGCACCCCGAGCCCTGGGAGCCAGCACATAGACTAGAGACCAGGAGACAGACAACTGCGGGTTGTCATCAGTCAACTGAACCAGTGGTGCTCAAGTTGTCTGTGCACGCTCCTCACTGGGAGGATGTCAAAGAGTTCCCTACAGGAGGCTGGGTGGGGTAAGGGCCTCCCCAGGCCACCCTGCCTCAGTTTACCTGTTTCCATGGTGTTGTATCTCTGTAATGTAAGAAGACTGGGTTCAGAATTGGAGCATCCCTGCTGCTGTTAGCACACATGCCCAAGTCTTTACCCTGCTTTGTCTACAAACTTCAGTCCTAGCTTTCTTGGGAAGGAGAAAGATATATAAAATGAAAATAAATAGTAAAAATGAATATTAATAAAATAGTAGAAGACGGGGAAAATCTTGGAAGCAAAAGTGCTTTTAAAATTAGGTAGAAAAAAAAAACATGTTAGCTTTCCACTACTGTGACAAAATGGCTGAGATAATACACTTAAAAAGAGGGGAGGTTAGCTGTGAAGCCTCTCTGGGTGCTGCAGAGGCCCTGCAGCCTGGGGAGAAGCAGCAGGGAAGCTGCCTCCACCCTCACCCCCCCTGTAAACAACTGGATGTGACGCAGGCTAAGGTGATAATAACTGAGGTAGGGAAGCAACCTGACATTTGTGTTTTGTGGTTGAAGCCTGGGGACTGTAGTCTGAGCAACTTTTTAGAGGATAACAATATGCAGTATCTTGATCATTGTGGATTTCCTACTGTCCTATCACTGTTTTGTTTTGTTTCATTTTACTATTCTGTTTTATTCCCTTTAAAAAAAATCATCAACAGAGTGGAAAGGAAAGCCATGGAGAGGAAAAAATCTTAACCAACTGTCCCTCAGACAAAGGACTTCTATCAAGAGCATATAAAGAATTGAAAAAATTCAGGCCCTTCTCCCCCCCAATTGAAAGACCCAATCCAAAAATGGACATCTGAGATGAATACACACTTCTCAGATGAAGAAGTACATATGGAAAAGAAATATATGAAAAAATGTTCAAAAAAAAAAGAAAAAAAAAAAGGGGGGGGCAACCCATTTGGGACCTCTCCTGTCTCTCAGGAGCCATTCCTATTCCCTATTCCCTATTCCCCATTCCCCATTCCTTTTCTCTAATAAATTTGCCTACTCTTAAAAAGCAAGAGGAGAGATTTACTCTGGCTCACAGTTTGGGAGGTTGTACTCTATGATCAGGTGGAGCCATTGGGTTTTGGATTTGTGGTGAGACAGACCATCATATGTAAGTGGTCAGTGGGGCAAAGCTGCTCATGATAGCCAGGCAGTGACAGAGAGAAAGAGGAAGAGACCAGAGTCCCCCAATCCCTGAGAAAACATGGTTCCAGTGACTTAAGACCTACCACAAAGGCCTGCTTCTTAAAATTTCTGTCAGTTCCTGATAATACCAAGCTGGGAACTAAGCCTTTAGCACAGGTGTCTTTGTGGATATTTTTGATCCAAACTCTGTTCCCAAGGCTTATGTCCATCTTGCCATGAAAAATGTGTTCAGTCCATTTCCAAGTGTCCCTAAAGTTGTAATTATCTCCAGCTTTGCTCAAATGTTCAAGTCCAAGGTCTCCTCTGAGACTCAAGGCAAACTGAGTTGTGAGATCCTGTAAAAATCAAATTATACACTTGATTTTGGGCACAAGACAAATGCTTGTATTCTGAAAGGAAGGAATAAAAAGGAAGGCTTGGACCCAAGAAAGACTGAAACCCAACAGGGCCAACATTAAATCCTACAGTACAATGTCTGGCATCTGGATCACAGTGTGGTTGGGTGTGAGCTCCTGAGCCTTGGACGGCTGCCCTCCTATGCCTTGGCTGGTGCTAGTCCACCTGGCCACACTCTTGTGCTGGCTCCACTTAGTGCCTGCAGCTTTCTGCTGGTTCCTGGCATCTCTTCCTTCCTGGGGTTCCCATTGCAGATCTAGCTTCACTCTCCCAGCTCTATGTATCACCCCATCAGGAGCTGCTTGCAGGGACTCAGACCCTGCCACATATTCCTTGGCCTCCCTAGCACTCCTGTGCAATTGGTATGCAACCCCTGTGACCCCATAACTCTTGCATTCTGCATGTTGGAGAATGTGAGACAAGAGGCTTGCCTCACAGGGGCCAGGAGATGAAAGACAGAGGCCGAGATGCCACTCCTGGGCATCTCTTAATGGTTCTATGACTTCCCAGTGTTGCCAAGCTTGGGACCAAGCCTTTATTTAACACATGGGACATGGGGGAACGTTTCAGATCCAAAGTATAGCAACATGGAAACACTGTAATAAATGATCAAAGGAGGGTGTGTTGCAATAGCAAATTAAAAATAATTAGATCTGTAAACATTTTCCCCAAAGCTAGGATAGATGAAGAGCACTAGTAAGATAGAAAATTGGCTCAGATGCAAATCACAAAAGAAACAGAGTTAAAGGACAGAAGGAAGAAAAACACCCATGAAGTTGAAGAGGAGCTAAGTGAATGTAAAACATGATAAATGAGGGCTCATAAATACGAAGAGATAGGGAAAACATGGAAAAATAAAACCTGTCAACTTGAAGATTAGCAAGATAGATATTAAGAGGGTAAGAAGGCAAAAGGGAAAACAATTACAAAGAGCATAAATCATGACCACAGAGTATACCAAAACATGGCAGAATTACAAAGATTGGAGTGTTCTTAAAACAGAATAAACACATCCTCAAAGATTAGGGAACAAAAACAAACAAATTTCAAGAAAAAAACCAAGTGGGAAGCCAGCAACTGGAAGATCTCCTCAGTGGGGGCAGCCTGACTCTGAAGCTCTGCCTGGGAAAACCAACCTGGGCAGAAAATCACTTTCCACACCATTTTTGTACATGATTGTACATATATGCTACAAATGGTGATATGTACAAATCACCATTTGTAGCATATAAATGGTGATGGTTGTGCAGCCAGGCCAGGGTACCCAATTTTGAAATTTCTGTGAAGCTGTTTTGTAGATGTGAGTAACATTTACACTTAGTTCACTGAGAACGAAGTGGATGGCACTCCATTACTGGGTGGGCCTCGTCTAATCAGCTGAAGGCCTCCAGAGCCAAGACTGAAGTAACCTGGACGAGAAGAAAGTGTGCTTCAAGACTTCAAGATGAAAACCATGCCTGGGTCTCTTGTTTTCTGGGCTTCCTCTGTGGATTTCAGACTTAAGATGGACTCAGACCTGGGTCTGTTAGAATCATTGCAGTGAGGTGTGCATCTGTGGATACTCCCAGCCTCATTGTTGGACATGAACTTCATGTTCTCCTTTGCCCTGGAGCACTGATGCCCGTGTCAGTCCCCCACCCTGATACTGTCTGTTGAGGAGTTGGCACGAAGGGCTCCAAGTGCATTCATGCATTCATTTTGGGGTCAAGGGAACAGACTAGGGGTAGAATCCCAGGGGAATGGCAGAGCCTCCTGAAGTTTGGAAGTGTAGGAAAAGTGCAGAGGCAACCATGGACATTCAGTAACTAGGCACTGAAGAGCAATGAACTACGGAGGAGGGAGGACCACTGGTCCTTTGCTGGTCACCTGGGAGACCAGGTGGAGATGGAGGCCACGATGCTGGGAGTTGAACACTGTGTTTTAGAAGGCTCGAGTTTGCATCTGGCAACTCTGTAGCTAGATTTTTTTCCCCCATGACTCTTTATTTAACAGAGTGGCTACTAAATCAATATAATGACTATTTAAAAATATCTTTTTTTCTTCCAAGGGAATACTTAAAAAAAAAAGGCTGTAACCCAAAAAATTAAGTTGCAAAATATGTGAGGAGCAGGATTGATTCTGAAACTCAAAACCACAAATTAAAATTGTACGGGAAGAAGTGTTAGGGATGTGTTTGACACGGAGGCACACTGTGTCAGCAGCGACTGAGCCAAGTGGAGATTTAACACCATCATGCTTGTGGTAGAGGGCTCTGTGTCCCTGGCACTCCCTGCGACCCTTCTTGCTAGCATGAGAGACACTGGAGGGGTGATAGGGTCATGGTGTCTGCAGCAGTGAAGTACTCTCTTTCTGACACCTGTGGAAATCATGGGCTGGGGTGACATTTGTCCTTTGGAAGCCACCTGGAAGTTGGAGTCACTGCTCTGAGGCAGCTTCATGGCAGTTCCATTGAGACACGTGTGTGTTTTTATGGAGCCAATGAGAAAATTTTTGTTTATTAAGCTGCAGAAACACTGGGATTTATTTGTTATCAAGCACTAGCTATCCTATCCTGACTAATACAAGTCTGATGAACTGTTAGAGCTGTATGAAACCACCACCATTAACTACTTAATCAAACAGTCTATCTGCCTTCCTTAGAAACTCACTCTTCTTTATTAAATACCTTCCCCAGCAAGACACTCAGGACATTTTGAACTTTGTTCTCAGACTGCTTTTCTTCCCACCAATTGCAACACCATGTCTGTCTATTACAACTCTGCCACTGGCCCTCACTTTTACTTAAACATTTCACTTGTCAGTGGTGTGACCCTCATCTTGATTTTTCTCCTCTGCTCAACATCTTTTCTCATCTTGTAATTGGATTTAGAATTTGGTTAGGAATAAATACTGCATTCTTCATTGTGTTCACAAAACCTTCCACCTTCAAAGACGAGTTTCAGCATCTGCTCTTCTTCAGCACTTTCCAGCACTCAGGGACTGATCCCTCAGCTCCGTGTCCACCAAGCTGCTGAGTGACACTTGGTTCTGGGTTTGCACACAGCCCATGCTGCCTGGTGAGTGGTGTAGTTGTCTTTTCTACTCTGCAGTGAGCCCTGCCCATGAAATGTTGGAGGATTTGTGAGGCAGACTTTCACTATCAGAGGTGGAAGAGACCACAGTGACCATCTGGGTTCTCCATGAATTGCTGGAGGATCCTGGATCTTCTCTGTCCAAGAAACTGGAAACCACAGGGCCAACAGGGCCAGGGATTCAGCGCCAGTCTGTGGCTGAAGGCCTGGGTGTTCCCTGCAATCATTGATATGAATCTGTGTTGGAAAACTGAAGAGGCTGGATTTCCATTTGTAGGTGATTGCTGCCACTAAAGATGTACTCGCTGAAGCAGAATGGTGATTCCAAATGACTTCCTCTTTCTTCTCCTTTCCTTCAACCCACTGCAAGTCCATTGCTTGGAGCCCTTCACAATCAGTGTGGATCCATCTGCTCAGGTGCTTGGTCCACATCCCAGTCATTTCTGGAAACATTCACAGACATACCCAGCCAAGGTGGCATATCATGATGAACCGTCACAACAGGAATGCAGATGAAGATAGCATGGGGCGCGGCCCACATAGCATTCAAGACAGACGAGCTTCAAGTCTTTCTTTCCCTAAATCTTTGGTAAGCTGCAGAATGATGATAGTCATGGTAGTTGTCCTTCTTAGACAGATTTCCTGCCCTCAGAGATCTCCAGCCAGATCTTGGAGTTCAGTCTTAGTTCATGGAAACAAAGCTAGGTTGTACAATCTTGAATGAGTTAACTTCCGTGGAGTTCAGTACTTTAATGCACAGAATGGGAAAATAATAGCAACCTCATGGTGGCCTTGTAAAGATGACTTCCCTCCGTGGCTTTCTGGCTCATTCCTATACTTGTAAGTGGGTGATACATGTAATATGTTTGACTGAACTTCTGGACTGCCAGCTTGTTTCTAGAGGAGTACGAGGAGTCTGGAACCAGAACCCTTGTCTCTCTCCTCCAGTTGCACAGCTCTGGGAGAGGCGGGCGGCATTGTCTTCTCAGGGTGGACTCACCATACATGTGTGACTGCCTCTGGATGGGGGTAACCAGGGAGGGACTGACCCTTTCCCTCCAGCCTTCTAGAACAGGGTCAGACACTGGCTGCTACTTGCATCAGGAGGTAACATCGATCTCTCTCTGATTCTTTCCTCTTGGAGAGGGATGGAAGGTTATTGGCTGGAGATGCTCCTGCCTTATACTGGCAACATCCCTCTTGGAGCCTTGTCCTCCTTGGGGTCTCCCAGATCTGCTGCCTTCCGCCTTGACACCGCCTGGGTGGGAGTCAGTTAATGCTCTTACTCAGTCATTCCCCATCCCGAGCTCTCACCCTCTCTTCAGCCTCAGTTTTCTTGATTGTGTTGAGAGAATAAGACCATTTATTTTACAGGGCAGTCATGAAATGTAACCAAGTAACTTAGAAAATTCCCAGTGCACACCTGGGATTTAGAGAATGGAAACATCAGTGCTGCTGTGCAGAGGACCCCAGATGTGGCCAGTTGTTAGCACAAGACAGTGCTGCCTCTGCTGTCTCCCTCAAAGGGGACAACCAGGAATGAAAAACTACTCAACTAATTTTTTTCCTTGCCTCGCCTTGCCTCACCCTGCCACTCCCCTACCTTGCCCTCCCTTCCCTTCCCTTCCTTTCCCTCCTTCCTCTTCTCTCTTTTGAGTCAAAGTCTCACTGTGTGGCCCAGACTGTCATTAAACTCACTAGGTAACCCAGGATGACTTCAAGCTCATGTGATCCACCTTCCTTAGCCTCCCAACTGCTAGGATTATAGGTATGTGTCACCATGCCCAGCTATATGAGTTAATTTTGGTGAAGTTTTGATGCTCAGTATTTTGAAACAATAGTCTCAACAATTCATGAATGTACGTTAAACATGAGTGCTATGGTTCAGATCTGGAATGTCTCCCCAAAACCTCATATGCGCAGAGACAAGACTTTTGGAAGGTAACTATGTCATGGGACACTACGATTGACCTGGTGCTAGGAGATGGGGTCTCTCTGGTCAGAAGAGATCGTCACTGGGGTGTGATCGGGAAGGGTGCCTCTCTCTCTCTGGCTCCTCCCCTTTCTCTGTTTTCAGGCCACCATGATGTGAGCAGCTTTTCCTCTAGCCATGTCCTTCCACCATATTGATTCTGCTATGGAGCCAGCCGACCATGGACTGAAAACTTGAGCCAAAATAAGCACCTTCTCCTTCAACTGGTGACTTTCAGTCATTGTTTCTGAGATGAGAGAGTAATTGAGACAATGAGATCAATCTTCTCCATTCCCTTGGAGTTTCTACCTCACGGGGAAGTTGAATTTTGTTCAAATTGGTGGTGAACCTTCCCTGCCTCTGGGGATGACATAGTTGATAGTAGTTGATTTTCACATCTTCAGTTGGGCTCATTTTCCTGGGACAAGCCCAATTCTATCACAATGTAGCATCCTTTTCGCATATTTCTCAACTTGATCTCTAGGAATATAAATCACAATTTAAAAGGAATTTTTTATTGCATTTGATTGGTATTGTTATCCCAATAATGCTGGTTTTGAAACTGAAGGATAAAATATTGCCTTTTCTTCTTTTATCTGGAAGGAGTTATGCTAAATTGGTATTACTCTTTCCCTAAATATTTGGAGGGATTCACAATGGGAAAGCCAGGCAAATCTTGAGTTTCTTGTACATTGAAACTTTCAACTATAACATCAGTCTCCCCTAAAGATATAAGGTTATTAAGTTTATCTGTTTTTCTAGGTTGATAGTTGGTAGCTGTATCTTTTAAGCAAATTTTTCATTTCATGCAAGATTTTGTCATACAGGCATTTATAACATTTCTTTATACCTTTGGTGTCTGTGCAGTAGTTATATTCATGCTTTTTCATTTCTTATTCTGGTAATTCTTGTCTTCTATCTTTATTTTTTTCTAATCAGTCTGACTAGAAGCTTATCAATTTATTGATTTATTTTCTGCAATCGGTTCTATTTGCATTCATTTCCTCTTTTGCATGTCTATTTTCTATTTTGTTAACTATTGTTACTCTCTTTAATATTTCTTCCTGTCTGTTTTGGACTCAATTTGTACTTCTTTTTTGAGTTGCTTAAGTTGGAAGTTTGCTGGATGTGGTATCCAGCACTCAGTCTCAGCACTCAGCAGACTGAGGCAGGAGGATCACCACCAATTTGAGACCAGCCTGGGCTACAAAACAAGACCTTGTCTCAAAAACAAAACAAAACAAAACAAAACAAAACAAAACAAAACAAAACAAAACAAAATGCTGGAAGCTCAGATTAATGGTCTAGAGCCTTTCTTCTTTTTAATACAACACATTTAATGCTACAAATTACTCACAAACACTACTTTAGTCCTATCACTCTCCCATGTTTTGATATATTGTGTTTACAATACCTTTGAGTTGAAAGTGTTTTTAAACTTACAATGTGGCTTCTTCTTTGACCTTTGGTTAATTCGAAGTGTGTTGCTTTATTTCCAATGATTTGCCATTATTGTGTAAGATACAGTGGATGGAATTTTAATGTCCCCACAGTGCTGACATCTGTTTGGGGTCTGTGTGGTTGGGGGTGGGGAATGGATGCTTACTGTCCTGGTGTATGGAGCCTGTCATCAACATCAAGAACCTCAAGCTGGTTGGTGGTCTTGTGGGTCAACTTTACCCTTGTACAAGCTCAGCGAGAGTCTCTGGATCTGCTGGCTCACAGAGCTCACCGGGACAGCTGCACAGTGGGCTCCTATCTCTGATTTCCTTCCAGCCCAGTTGGTCACTAAGCCCAAACCTCATTGTCACCCATGATGGGCATGTTCTTCCTAAGCGCAGCATCTGTCATCCAGACAGCAAGTTTCCTACCTCGGAAGGGGCTTGTATGCTGTCCAGTGGGAAGTCAAGGTGACACAATCTCTGGGGACCATGAACAGAGGGAGCTGTGATGCCTATGGTGCAGCATCTCCAACTGGAGGTGCTACTGGATTGAGTTCACAGTCATCTGCAACCATCCTCCAAGAGGCGCAGGAATCCACATGCGCTGATGAATGGGTTCCCCGGGGTGCGCTGGATGTTACCATCCCTGTGTCCTACAAATATTCATAGTGACATTAACCTCTGCAACTCCCCCAGGGAAGGGAAGTGGAATTTTGACAATGTCACTTCCAATTTGTTGTCTTGGAAGGAATTGGAGATTTCATGACAATGTACATACCAAAAGTTATGGACAAAAATTCTTGTATGTACTATTTATGATAATTTGAAACTGGAAACAATACAAATGTCTATCAAAGTCAACCAACAAATGGTGATATTTATTATTAATAAACCTAATGATGGGGATGGATCTTGTGGATCTTTATGTAGATTGAAATAAACCAATAGGACAAGGTATGTGTAGTATGATTTTACTGATTCGAAATCTACAGGAGACAAAAACTAACTGATGGTGTGAGGTAGGTGATAATGGTTACGCTCGGAAGGGAGGCCTGGTTATTGGGAAGAGTCACGTGGAAGTTTCTGGGATGCTGTTCTAACTGTTGATCTGCGTGAATGAATGCAGAGTTATTTGTGTACGGAAAAGGCACCAAGATACACAGGATTAGTCTGCTTTATGCACTTTGTGTTCAACTTCTATGAAAAGCAAAATGAGACAGAAAAGTAGGGAAAGAAGGAAGGGCTGAGAGAAAAGTGGGAGAGAGAGATGAGAAAAGAAGGGAAGGAGAAGGAGGAGGAGAATGGGGGAACAGGAGAATGATTTTTGTCTGTATCCAGCTCAATTTCTTCTGTTAAAACAATGATACATGAATGAAACTGGACCCATTATCTCATTCCTCCAGCAAATGCAGGCAGCATGGGGACTTGGCAAGCTATAGTATCTGGAAAGACTGATTGCATGGAAATATTAGGTGTTGCGAATCTCTTTTTGCTATACTCCTTGAAATATTGATTCTGTATTTCCATATGGACACCAGAAGAAATAATCTCAGAATTCTCATTTCCCCATTTATTGACACCTTTTCTGTCACATGATGTTCACTGCTGGGGCCAGCAGGGTATAATCACTGATGGTGTTCGATGTGATTAAGTGGGGGTTGCCCTGTACCTGCACATGACCCCGAACTTGGTCTTGCCAAGTGTCTCACGTGGATGAACTTCTTACTGCACCAATGGGTAATAATAAGCCCCAAGACGGACCATGGTGGAAGCAATTCAATAAAGCTTTCCAAGTAGGTGCAGTATTTCAGTTTTGGTTTCTCCCTCATGTACTTTCTACTTGGCTGAATGGAATGGGAAATATGTCATAGTCCCCCCTAGAACAGTCTGGTGGATTTAGGGGAGAGAGGGCCTTCCTGTGGAAAAGGGAACTGGTTAGTTCTGGTGGAAAAGCAAAGCAAAAGAAAACTACGTTCAGGGACACCAAGGAGCAGAGCTGGGGGACCTGAGAGCCCTTGCTGGCCAGTGCACAGGTTGGCAGAGCTGAGGCTGAAGAGGCCGTTCCAGCAGCTGGGCCTGGCATGCTGGTCTGGGTCAGGGACGCCTCCAGGAGCCTGGCAGCTCCACTGGCATGTCATCCAGGTCTCCGCCAGCGGGTGGGCTGTTGATTTGCTGATTCACAGCTGTTAAAGCCAGAGTCCTCTGGATTTTCATTTCATGCCTAGAGATGGCTTTGGTGTTCTGAATTCTCACCTCCTGCCCCTCAGCTTTCCAGAGTTGATATTCACCATGAGGATAAGTGCAGGCACATATTAGGATTACTCACTGGGCTTCAGCCCAGTCCTAACACAGGCCTCTGGTTTGAACTCTGTGAACCTCCTGAGTACGGGCACCAGGCTACTGGGCAGAGGAAAAGCCTGTGGCTCTCAGGACTGAAACCAGGCCTTGTGAGAAACACACTGTCTGCCCAATACTAAGGCTCTAGAGTATAATGCTGTGACTTTGAAGGAAAGACTAAGTGAGCAGAGCAAGGAGGAACACAGGTGTCCCCGAAGTGTAGACATGACACGTTCTGCTCATCACAGTTACTATGATTTAAATCTAATATGTCTCCCCAAAAGTCTGCTGTTCAGATGTGGAACCTGGTCAGAAGGCATGACTTTGAAGAGTGTGTTTTTGTCTTTGACTCTTCCTTTCTTTTGCTCTGCTTCCTGGTCACTATGGGGTGAGCATCATTCCTGTACCAGGTCCTTCCACCATGATGTTTCTGTCTAGAAGCCATCATATCATGAACTGAACCCGCTGAAAACTGTGAGTCCAAATAAACCTTTCCTCCTGTACATTGCAGATGTTGGGTATTTTGTCCTAGTGACAGTCTAGTGTGTCAAAGAAAATGAGCCACTGCCCTTAACAGAGGAAGCTGGTGCATGGAGAGAGATGAAGGCTCCCAACAGATGAATCCCCAGGCATTGGCTATGGTGGTAGGCGGTCACAGGAAATCAATGCTTTGATCCGTTCCCAGAATCCAGCCCTACTGCAACATGTCTATGTGTGGTAGTTTGGAGATAAGCTGAGAGTGTCTCCTAGCATTCATCAGTGGGGATTTATTCCCCTATTGTGAGGTATTAAGAGGTGGAAGCTTCATCCAACTATGGTCCCTGGGGTTGGGGTGATGAGGGTCTGGTAAGGTCACTAGGGTGGAGCCCATGATTGGATTCTGGTGGCTTCCTAAGAAGAGGGAGACCAGAAAACACACTTATACGTGTACTCCCTGTCACTGTGCATAGCCCAGGGCATCTCCAGGTGAGAACCTTCTCCCCAGGACCTCCAGAAGTGAGTCCAAACAAAACTCTTTTCTTTATAATGTTACCCAGCCTCAGGTATTCCATTGCAGCCATACAGAATACATTAATGTGCCATTCTTTTTGATGCTGTTTCACCACAATTTATCTAATAGGTCAATAGATAGACATTATTGCATCAGACACTAATTATGACAAATTCTTAAAGGTAGCACATAGCGTTGATGATAACATGAATGCTCATGTCCCCCAGAATTTATATGTTTAGGCTGTAACCTCCAATGGGATGGTATTAGAAAATGGAACCTTTGTAGGTGATTAGGTTTAGGTGCTATCTTGGGGTGGAGCTCTGATCATGGGATCAGTACTCTTTTATTACTGTTTTTAGATAAAATTTAGATAAGTTGCCCAGGTTGCTTCTGCCTCAGCCTCCCAGGATCCTAGAATTATAGGCATGGGCCACCTCACCCTCTCCTCCCATGAATTAAAAAATATTTACATAAAAATTGAGTTTGCATCTCTTTGCTCATTGTCATAGTAGATCATTCATCCCTTGAAGGTTTACTTTATGCCGAGTTCAACAACTGGTACATAGGGAGGAGACACTGTGACTTTCACAGTTATTTGGGAAGGACTCGGCCATGTAAAGTCACAGTGCAATGCAATTAGCTTGCAGTACCAGTGTGTTTGAGAAATAATAACATTTTTAATAAAGTCTAATACTAATGCAATGTGCACTGATCATTCAAACAGGAAGGAAACTTTCAAGGTGGCTTCCTCCTCACTGTCTGACATCTTTTTTTTTATTTAAGCAAAGAAAAAAAAAGACATATATAACAAAGACAACAAGCAAAAGAGACAAACAAACGAGTAGAGTAAATGCACAACAGTAACATTGCAGGTTTACAAAACCGAATGATAGAAACTTGACAGTGGTTGCAATATTGTGTATCGTTATCTTTAAAATGGTTACTTACATTAACAGATACAGGCATGTAAAATTGATCTAATCATACGAGTATTAATTGTTCTTTCTCAATAACAAATACATTCAGCAGTGTGTTCATTTTAGTTATCTTACATATACATATGTACAGGTTTATATCTTTTCCTCTTCCCTTTTCTCTTTCCACCTTTTCCCTTCCCAATTACTTTTGCTCTTTGAGCTGTTTTTTACCCTTACATAGTATTTATTATAGATTTTGGATCATATATACTTTTCCATTTTTTATACTAGGGCGACAATACGGTATTTACACATGTGGGTTTGATTTATTTCACTTATGAGTATGGTCTCAAGTTGTGACCATTTACTTATAAAAGTCTCAATGCAACCTTTCTTAATAGCTGAGTAGTACTCCATTGTATAAAAATACCACATCTTTTTTATCCATTCTTTGATTGATGGGCACTTGGGTTGTTTCCAAAATCTGGCTATTACAAATTGTGTTGCTATAAATATGGATGCACAGATATCACTGTGGTATGATGTTTTCAATTCTTCTGGGAAAATGCCCAGAAGAGGGATAGCTGGGTTGAATGGGTTCTCTAATCCTAGCTTCTTGAGGAATCTCCACACTGACTTCCACAGTGGTTACACCAGTCTACACTCCCCCCAACAGTGGAGAAGAGTTCCTTTTTCCCCACAGCCCCTCCAGCATTTGTTGTTGGTTGATTTTTTAAACTTGCCCATGCTTTCTGGAGTGAGATGCAAACTCAGCATTGTTTTAATTTTCATTTCCCGAATGACCATTGATGTTGAACATTTTTTCATATATTTGTTTGCCATTTGTATTTCTTTCTCTGACAAGTGTGTATTCATCTCAGATGCCCATTTTTGGATTGGGCCCTTGAATTTTAGGGGCCTGATTTCTTTTAATTCTTTATATGTTTTAGATAGAAGTCTTTTGTCTTATGGACAATTGGCTAAGATATTTTCCCATTTCATGGGTTTTCTTTTTGCTCTGTTGGAGATTTCCTTTGACATGCAAAAACTTTTTAGTAAGATGAGATCCCAGTTGTTGATTCTGGGAAGTGTTGCCCATGCAATTTGATTTTTGTTCATGAACTCTCTGCCTACTCCTATGTCATCAAGATTTTTATCTACTCTGTCTTCTAGTAAGTTTAGTGTCTCTGTTTTTATATTCAGATCTTTGATCCATTTTGACTTTATTTTAGTGCATGGTGATAGGCATGGATCTAGTTTTAGTTTACAGCATATAGAAAGCCAGGTTTTCCAGCATCATTTGTTAAAGAGGCTGTCCTTCTTCCAATGTACATGTTTGGCCCCTTTGTCAAATATGAGGTGGCTAAGTGTGTTTGTAGTTGTGT